>JAOTOK010087845.1:0-10012 GCA_025770025.1 Virgularia gustaviana | reverse complement strand
AACACAATAAGAAATATGTACCATATGTACAGCCAAACACAATAAGAAATATGTACCATATGTACAGCCAAATACAATAAGAAATATGTACCATATGTACAGCCAAATACAATGGCAAAATGTACCATATGTACAGTCAAATACAATAGGCAAAATGTACCATATGTACAGCCAAACACAACAAGAAATATGTACCATATGCACAGCCAAATACAATAGGCAAAATGTACCATATGTACAGCCAAATACAATAGGCAAAATGTACCATATGTGCAGCCAAATCCAATAGGCAAAAAATGTACCATATGTACAGACAAATCCAATAGGCAAAATGTACCATATGTACAGCAAAATCCAATAGGCAAAATGTACCATATGTACAGCAAAATACAATAGGCAAAATGTACCATACGTACAGCAAAATACAATAGGCAAAATGTACCATATGTACAGCCAAACACAACAAGAAATATGTACCATATGTACAGCAAAATGCAATAGGCAAAATGTACCATATGTACAGCCAAATAAATGGCAAAATGTACCATATGTACAGCCAAACACAAAAAATATGTACCATACGTACATTTAAACACAATACCAAATATAGACCATATGTACAGCCAAACGCCATACCATACAAAATATAAACCATATGTACAGCCAAATAGAATAGGCAAAATGTACCATATGTACAACCAAATAGTACCAAATATGTACCAAGTGATGTGTACAGAGAGACACAATATGGGCAAAATGTACCAAATAACAGCCAAACACAATAAGAAATAAGTACCATATGTAGTACAGGCAATATGTACCATTATGTACTGTCAACAAAACATAATAGGGAAATACCTACCATATGTACAGCCAAAGACAACAGACAATATTTACCATATATACAGTCAAGTACAATGAGAAATATGTAGCATATGTACAGTAAAACTAAATAGGAAATTATTTATCATATGTACATACTACTAAGGCAAACTGTACCATCTGTAGACTCAAATGCAATTATCAATGTGTACAGGGAGATATAATAGGCAATATGTACCATATCTACAACCAAACACAATGCACAATATGTACCATGTGATGTGTACAGAGAGATACAATAAGAAATATGTACCATATTTACAGGTATAGCCACGTACATTGGGGAAAATGTATCAGATGCACTAATCAATAGGTACCAAATTAACAATACATACAGAGGGATACAATAGGCAATATGTATCATGTGTAGAAAAGCACAATATGAAATATGTACATTGTCAAGCAAACCACAATAGATAAAAATAATTTAAGTACCATATGCACAGGCACACAATTCATAATGTCTCATTATCCAGTATTATGTAATTGACATGCACAGCCAGTATGAAATATAATTGTCACTACATGTATCAAGGGTTTTTCTCCGGGTTCTCCGGTTTTTCCCTGAACTACTACTACTTTTTAGACCAAAAAAGTGTGTCCCTGGTTGGGTGCAAAACTGGGTTCAAATCCTAGTACATGCTTGTTCAGGGTTTAAAAATCTATTATGATGGCAATTTTTTCAACTTGCAGTGTTTGTTGGCAATGTGCATTTCATTGGTTTTGGACTTCACACTGATCTAACGTGATTGCCTCTAGAGAGAAGTCTTTGTAATCTAGCTCAGTTTAAAGTTTATGAAATGATTGGATAATACAAAGTTTGTAGAACTTTGTTATATAAATTTCTTTGTTTGGAACTGGATATGCTATTAGTAAAGCTTAATTTTTAATTATTAAAGAATATACTTATGGCATCAGTTTTACAACAAATACCATACCTATTGTAAGGTTAGTAGCAGTGCCACTATGCATCTTTTCCAGATGGTGGCACTGCTCCTTTAAATATGTCTAGTCACAAATCAATAAGCAGTATAGGTACAGTAAGAGAAGTTTCACACTTTTGCTAAAAGGACTTGCAGAGAAAATGGTAATTTTCCATAAATGCATCAGACTGAATCACAGTATGCATTTTGGTTCAAGTCTAGCAAGGTTGACGCTTTGCATATCAAACAAACCTGAATATTCTCCAATTAAGTTACAAAACTGCTGATATTAAATTCATACTGGTACCTGTTAGTTAAGTGTAGCTGTTGTATGTTGTTCAGACAATTGCAATTCTGGTGGTGTTCGAGATTCATCAAAACACGTCTATGGTCTTTTGCAATACATTTATCCAGACCACCATCATAATAGTATTCCACACAGATGGTTTTACACCACTCTATCCTTTGTAGATTGTTTCCACCCCAGTGTTCAATCGCAAGCTCCGACATTGCAACAGCATATTCGTTTAGTAAACTATGGTCTTCACAATGCTGTTTCCATACTGACTGAAAATCACCATGTGCTATATGTTATATGGGTATAAAGACAATAACAAATAATGTAAGTTTAAATGAAATCACTCTGTTAATTGTGTGAATAATAAACAAACAACACTGACTTGCATACAATTCATTTATTCAGTTATACAGTACTTGCATAAGAATATTGGAAAACACAGGTAAATTACAAGGCATAGCTGGGTATGTTGATCACTTCTCAAGTGTTCACTTACAACATTGGGAGTGCATTATGTTAAGTAATAACTCCATAAAAGTTATGTGACGAGCTTCTTTGCTTAAGACATGTCTACATATTTCCTTTGTTGTTTGCATAATGATATGTAACTGGTGTAAAGGTTATATACCATGACCGCAAGGTTGATATTGCTAGTCGAGTGATTAACCAGAGGAGCCAAGGTTTGGGGGGTTTATAACAATCCTGTATCATTGTTGAGAAGGCTACTAATGATTCATGTTCAAGGTGTATACAGTGAGGTAGTGATCGATATACGACTGGCGGTACACCTCAGTTAGTGATTTATTCAATCCAGTTTTGACTGTGTAACTACCTATCATTGTTGGTGTATTAATAACCATTTGTGCTGTATGCTTCAGGTTATTATTTACCATTACATCTCAGATTTGATCCTAAGTTGGTTTTGGTAGGGAATGTTGGTTAAGCTTCACAGTACTAATCTGTTATTAGTCTAGTAAATATTTACACAGCTTTTATATCATTGTTGAGTCGGTTCACTTTGAGGGAGCTGTCGACCCCTCGGGTTAATAACTAGCATATCAACCTCGGTCACAGGATATAACCCTAACATATAGCACATAGCACCACCGACCATGGCTTTGCTTCACTGTGCACTCTCCTCCACAGAGGCTTACATGAAGTTTCAGGTGATGGGAGGGACATGTGGGAGCATTATAGGATAGATTTGCAAGCGTGCAAGGTATTAAGGGAAGGGAGAGCGACAGGTGTTCACTGTGCATGAATGTTGCTGCAATACTGGGTGTATAAAAAAAATGCAACACTTAATATTCATGAATATTCCTTTTGTTCTACAACACAAAAGACGTTTGGCCCCTGGAATGCTATTTTTTAACGTTTCTCAAGATTGTCGATTTATGCGGTGGGTTTCGATCTGGAAACCTTGCCAGAAAAGCATTTTGCACTTCGGCCGTGTTTTCAGTTTGGGTGTAATGTTGTTCGGTTGTTAGCTGCACCATTATTAGTTTAGCAGATTTGACTATTAGCAGATGAACTGTATGTACGATTAGAAGCCCAGGGGCATAAAATCTATTGAGCTTATGAACAATATGAATTTTAGAATTTTCCTGTAGTAGTAGGCCAAGGTTGTGAGTGCACAAGGTGGTCAAAAACAAAAGAATCTGATAGAATCTTATTAGAATCTCATTATTTGATACCATGCCATTGTTCCATTATTCTAAAATCCCAAGGGACTCAGTTCTGACTGACATGATAATACCAATATTTATACGATGGAAAATATATGACGAACCTTTGTATACATTTTTTCTCAAAGTACCATGCACGTTTTTAATAAAATCTGCCAACAATTCCTGTTTGCGTTTCTTGCTTTGAGGATGATCACATTCCAATTTGGCGGCCATGAGTTCGAGTTGGAAAACAATACGAATTTGCTGCGTAAGCAGAATCAGTTGACCACCAATGATCCCAACATGACCATGAATATCCCATACAAATTCATGTTAATAATTGATATCATATGTAACCTGATATTCGACCAGAAAGAAAGGAGTTTCTTGACTTTCGTTAATTACTTCAAAAGTTCTATGAAGAAGAGCTAGACTTACTGAGAACTGTTTTATTCACTTGCTAAAGTATTAATAATATACTGTACTAGTGTAGTAAAGCTATTACAGTTCAAACTTCAAGCAACAACAACTGCAGCATGGCATTGAAATTTGGCATGACAATAAATGTTGAGAGGATAATAAAGTACATTTCAACACTGTCAGTTCTTACTTTCCTTTCTGGTGCATTCCTGGGAATCTTCAATCGCTGGCAACACCACTCCTCTGATAACAGTTTCATCATATTTGGTATATTTGCAGCCGTGTTCTTCCTACTTTCCTTACTTTTGTATTTCTTCGAGTATGTTGAATTTGCAAGAAGCATAATCAACTTCTGGATTGGCCTGATCTTCAGTGTACTAACATTCACCTCTGTTGCATATGATCATCTTTTTGTATCAGCACAGGATTTGGATTTTGTCGATATGGTTCTCATTGGTAGCACACTTATCCACTGCTTTGGGATTCTACTTGAAAGAATTCATAATTATGGCAATATCGAGTTTCAGCTTTTGACAGTTCGGGAGATATCCCTTTTGACTGGGTTCACTTTGGGCAGCCAAGCCTTTGAACATGTGACACCAACATTGCTTCTTGCACTTGCGGTTGCTTGTAACCTAGTTGCAGTACACCTTAAGTCGGCACTTTCTTTAGTGAATGCTTTTATGACCAGTATCCTTGTCACTCTGGAGTTTTTCCCAGCAATCAAAGTCCAATACAACCCGTTCTGTTTAGGAAGTTTTGCAGTATGGTTGTCATTTGAAGCAATTATTGACATGTATTTTTCAAAGTATTCCACGGTCGATCGCTGGAAGGGATTTCTTACCTGTGGAAAGTGGCATAGAAAGTTGTTGTTGGTTTTTATATTCCTTTGTGAATGTGCCTATGTTGTGACAGCAGCCCAGGTAACCATCAAACATGATCGTGCAGTTGTGATAGCACCAATATTTCTGGTGTTTCTCCTATTCTGGTCAGTTGGTCACATAGTTTTCTTTGTCGATTGCTGGGGCTTTATTGTCAAACTGGAGGAATGCTCGCTACACCTGAAGGAGGAATTTGATACAAATACAATGTTGGATGTCCTGGCTTCTCAAGGTGTACGTCATTTTTGTCTGATTTCGAAATCAATTGTTCTTCTCAGTGTGGCAACAAGTGTCCTCCTAGCAATACCATCTTGGCAGGTTACCAGTGCATGGTTTATTAGCTCATTCCTCATTGTCATGCCCATTGAATGCATGGTCTACAGTGTGCTATCCAGTTTAGGCAAATGCCTTGGTGGTACAGCTATTGGTTATGCCGTCATACTACCTTGTTACAACTACAGTCAAAATGGTATGGTGGTAGTTGTCCCAGACTCAGTCTTTCAAGTCATGAACAGAACGGCTGTCGAATTAACTGGACTTATCTCAAGGTTTTTCAGTGAGCATATTATCCATAATTTTGGCACAGAGTTATGTACTAGTGGATTATCTATCCAGACTCTTGAATCAAAATTGAGACCATTTTTAGCACAACGTGTACCACCTGGGGTACCATACGATAGTTATGTGTTGTACCTAAGTGGACCAGTTCATGAAAATGGTGATTGGGCTTTGCTGGAGAACAATGCCTTTTCCTTGGCCCAGTTGTTAGCCATTTGGGAGGAAGTAAACGGTGCAACAGAATCACGACTTATTTTAGTATTAGACACCAAACATTCCTACAAGTGGCTGTCTGAGGTTAAGAAATTAAAGAGGTTCTTCATTGGAATACAAGTAGGGGAGCTCAAAGAAGATGGTGATGTTGAAACACCAACTGTACAATCAGTTGGAGAACTAACTCGATTATGGGTGGATTTCAATACATCTTGTGACAACTCTAAGGAAACAGGAGTTACAGGACCAACAAACCTGAAGGATACTAATGTGCAACTCCAATATGGTGTTTCAAGGAATTGGTGCGACTTTAGATTCCATGTGCCAACGCAGAAAGACATTTCACATCACATCGAGGAAAGTTTTCCTACAATTGTACAACCAATTATGAGGTTCTGTAACAAAGTCCCCCAAGTCACAGACTTGTTGTGCTTTTGTGAGGGATGTTTTGCATTTGTAAGGAAGTTAAAGATGCGATGGCTACCTCCTCTAACCATAGACACCGGTCATGGCTTTAAACTTATGAGAACATTAAATAAGATTTAATGTGTTGGGTTGTGTAAGGCAGTAAACTGGTTGTACATACATTATGGTATTATTGTGTGTTCTATAAGCAGCACATTCTATGTATTTAATGGTGTAACTGTTAGTAAAGTATTTGGTTTTTGCAGTTTAAACATTAGAGCAACGGTTTGTGTTAAAAAACCTCTATTTATTTATAACCCCAGGCGAACAGAACAGAGGTAGCTACGACAGCTCCACTCTGTCTTAGCTAAACTTGAATCTTAACAATTCAATGAAAGTACTTGCAGTGTTCATATAAAAATTAGTAATTCTGGTGTTTTCTCAGGTAGGGTTATATGGATTAGAGTAAAGGTTAGGGTTTGGATATGAACTTCAGGATGGGTGTTGCCTGATCCCATAAATAGACCAGCAGTAGCCAGCCTGATGACTTGGTCATGCTATGCAAATTTTTCTTGACCATAAACAAGAAATATTTCTTAAGAAATGAGCAAATGGTAACATTAAGTTCAATAGTACCACTAAATTGCAAATTGCAAGTCTATGTGACAAACATCTGATCTGTACATCCATGAGGAATACTACTTGCATTTAATAATTCAAACAAAAGCACAGCCTATATTTTTTATTTTGTTAAATTAGCGAACCCACTTGCAAAAGTACTCTCACTGTTGACCTGGGTTGAATTGTCCATATTTTGTGAAGCATGTGTTAGGGTAAGTTGTGCAGCTAGCCAGCTACCATTCTTAATATTTTCCTCCTAAGCCAGGAGTGCAGACCAAGTGAGAACGTGAAGCAAGTCTTGTGACAGAAAATTATAGAAAATAATATAAATCATTAATTCATTGTTACATAAATTATTTTACGTAATTACGTTTACACGTTTAGCATATTGTAATATTATTAACTCAATTATGATTGATGAATTACTGTGAAGAGGGTTACAACCCTTAAACAAACAAACATTTTGTTTACATTTGAAATTTTATATTCCAAAATTTTGTTGCATATAAAGCAGTATAAAAGTTCTTAGATCAACTCTTTATTAATTTTTCTAAACTTTTGGCTAAAAGTCAGTTCAAGTCAATTATTTTCTTTAATCATAGGAATTTATAATAGTCAGGGTTTCACAACAGCACATGCTGATGACCTCGGTGATAGCATGGGAGGAAGTTCTTGCCAGGAATGTGTGTTCATGTTAAAATACTCAACAACATCCAGAGGTTCAGATTCACCATCCAGTCCTCCCATAATAACCACTCCATTTCCAGCAGCAACTGCTGAGCAGGCATGCCGACCATCCTTCATAGGAGGAAGTGTTTTACTTACTCCTGTTTCTATGTCATACATAACTACATTATTTATATTATAGGTTTTTATATCTTCGCCGCCTGCAACAAAAACTTTCTTTCCAGAAACAGCTGTTGCCATATCACAAACAGGATTTGGTAATACCCCAACATCTTCACACTGGCCTTCACCATCCACAGTAGAAACTATATTGATTATGTGCTCATCATTCAGGCTTGTTCTTCCACCCACACAGAACACCTTATTGTCAATTACCACACTACCATGATAAGCTCTTTGCGTGGTCATTTCTGACAAAAACTTTGAAGATGCTGAATCTAACTGCAGTTCACTAATCACATTCGAAAAACCATTATATTTCCTAGTACGTCCACCAATGACCATCACTTTTGTTCCACAAACAACTGTTTGATGACCAGCCAATGGTTTTGGTAATCTGCCAGCAAACATTTCCCAACCTAATGGTATCTCATCACTTCCTAATACTTCAATGCTATCCGTTTGGGTACCAAAACCACACCATCCACCAGTAACATAAATGTTACGTCCATGCACAAAACATGAAGCTTGTTCACGTCCCAAATTCATGTGTGGTAGCTCTGTCCACTGGCCAGTCTCCCAGGAAAATCTCTCACCTGAGGTGCTCCAGCGTTCATCAGTACGACCTCCAAAAATGAATATATCCTTCTTTGTTGCACTTTGCAAGCTACTTGCCATTGTTGTTAGTTGGTCAAGCTGTTGCTGCATTGCTTCTTGGTTTTTCTTCATTTCATTAACACTTGCTGTCACTGACTTAAAACCAGCATTCATTTTTTCCAGAGTTTCAAGTAACAAAGTTTGATGTTGGGTGCAGACGTGATCTTGTAGTTTTCTTATTTCTTCTTTCATTTCTCCAACTTCTTTCTGCACTTCCTCACACCCTTGGCACTTTGCTTTTCTCCTGAACTCGCATACCTGGGTCTCATGATAGCGCTGATCTCGCCTGTTTATCACCTGGTGACAACCGTCATTCGTGCATTGTACACCAGCGAAACCACAGGCTTTCAGATGGCCACCAAGCAGACCAAGTTGAACGGGGTTAACGCAACCACGGTCGTAATATTCGCACTTGATTCGTAAGTCGGACCAGCACTCCATAAAGAATCTCGTAGGTTGGCGAAGACTGTTCGTTGTTAGCTGGTCACGGCATACTGGACAAGTTTCGTTTCGCGCTAGATGTTTCATGATACAAACTTTACAGAAGATATGTTCGTTCTTAGCACACATTTTTGGCTCCCTCAGAACGTTCAGGCAGATCGAACAGTGGAGGTTTTGGCGGACGGAATCAAGGAACAAACTATCTTCATAACCCTGTTCTTGGTCATCATTATTAATAGCCGATGCCATTTTATTTGGACCTGATTTACTAGTATTTAGCAATAATTCATCGCGATCGAACTCTACCCCATCTTTCAAGCTACGAAACAAATATTTTATTTCCGCGTTCGTTTGTATGCAGTAGAAAAGTGAAAACGAAAGTGCATTTGTAGACACGTGACTAAATGTGCTAAATCACAAGCGCGTATGCGCATATGCGCTCGCAATTCCTATATTACCAAATCTATCCGAGTATAAAATGTTTGTTTCGTAGCTTAAAAGATGGGGTAGAGTTCGATAAATTATTCCTAGCAAATAAAATGACATCGGCTCATAAATAACCAAGAGCAGCCGTGCTTTCAGCCGAATTCTTCGTCCAGTCGTTGGAACTGGAAGAAGGCAAATAAAGTATTTAGGTGATACATTAGCGGCCTTTCTCCACGTTTCTATGTAATTTTAGGTATATGCCTAAATATTTTGAAAAATACGGATTTTGCGATCGGTAGCATACATTCGATATGATACCCATTTAGAGTTAAGAGTTTGTTGTGAAGCTCACGCGGCAGGTCTGCACCACGTGCTGGCCTTTAATAAAATATTCGAGTAGAGGATGTCTTTAGCTTCATTTCGTTCAGTTGGTTCATCTCAATCCGATGCGTACTTTTCGAGATATCGGCCTTGGAAGACAGCCACTTCAGCGGGGATTACCGCCAATATCTAACCAGTTGTAAATGCATGTCCCACAATAGTGTATAAATAGTAAAAATAAATAAATATTATTGATGTCCTAAACCAGGAACACGTGGCTTAAGAATTCAGCCGTTCCTAACCTAAGGCGGAGGTGTGACCGATACCACGCGCGGTGCAGTCATCTATTGTCTAGGGACCGGCTGTTCCGTTCCTCTTAAGGTCCATATCCACTGAGAAAAAATTCGCGCGAACTCACAGGCGAAATCGATTTCCTTTGTCTAAATTCAAAAG
>JAOTOK010087734.1:4291-15387 GCA_025770025.1 Virgularia gustaviana | reverse complement strand
TTGTGGCAGACTTGTCCACAAGTCAACAACAAGGCATGCGAAGGCATCGCGGTCGCGGCTTGATACAACAACCTTGTTGCAAGTCTGTTGCGTTCTTGTCACAGTTTGTGCGATTCCCGGTGTGTAGGTTACTAGTTTTCTTTTTTGCAGGATGTAACCCCCGTTATAGTGGTGAAACTTCTACTATAGGGTCAAGGAACACACTAGCAGTGACGTCGTAAGCAAAATTGTTTTGGGGGAGCACAAGTTTCCGTGGGCACCTTTCTCGAAAGGCACTCTTTCTTGTTATTTAATATTTGTTCGGTGAACCGAGCGTGTTTTAAAACGTACACTAGTTGACATACTTGACAGCAATCATATTTTTCAATTCTACAAAACTAAGAGAGAAAAGGGCACTATTGCGCAAACGACACAATGAAAGAAAGGCACTTTTGGGGGAGCAAAAGGGCACTCCCCCCGGTTCCGACGTCATAACTTTAGCACTGTGGTGCATTTTACGGTCAAAAAAGATAAAGTTGCCAGGCTAAAATACATTTTAGCCCACCTCTCGTAGTCGACGGCGTATAGTTTCGCCAGCATCGTGCTGACTTTACATTTAATTCGCTTTTTTAACCCTTTCACATCGACCAGCGGCCTTAGTATTTTACTCTACTCTAGCTTACGCCAGACGATTAGTCAACAGGGAGGGCCTTGTCGACAATGAGTTAAAGCCACTGATTAAAGTTATTATAATAGTAATACAATAATTAAAAAGTAAATTAAAATTATTATAATAGTAATACATCTTTCTTGGGCGTAAATATGTTTTTAACCGTTCTCAAGCTCTTTTTAGCGAGCTTAAGATCGAGGACGGGAGAGGAGGACAACGGGACAGAAAAATCTGAAAGGGACTAGGTATACCCCGTCATCGTAAACAAGCGAAAACAATCTCGAGACCACGACAAAAGTGTATTTTTCGCGTCGTTGAAAAGACGACAACGGGAGAAATCTTGACTTTATGACGTGCTCGATTCTGTAAAACCGGTCAAACGCCCCGTCGTCGATCTTAAGCTCGCTAATATCCCTCGCTTTGAATCTGGCCAAAAACGTATTTACACCCGCGAACAACACCTCTATTGTTATATCAGCTCAGCGCTTCACGAATGGAAGTTTGCATAATCACCCTACTCCTGAAGTCATCCTTGCATACTAGGTAAAAATCAAAATGGCGGTCACTAGTATGACTAGAAAACTTTGAAGTGAATAAATCATACTAAGGATATCACAATACATAATGAGTTTTCACATAACTATTATTTTCTCTGCGAGAGCTGAACAAGAATGTATCAGACTTCACAGCTTACTACTTGTTGTATGTGGCTTTGAACTGTGACTAAACCTGTTTATCTTAGTGTGCGTTTCGTAAGATGTTCAGAATATAATGGTCTGTAAAAACTCATTATGCATTATGCTGTCATAACGATGATATTTGCATAACAAACAAAACTGAATATCTCCCGAACGAAGCAAGGTAACAAAGTTCTACAAATTTGGTACTCCATTATTCCAAAAGATTTTCAGTATACAGTCATAAAATACTTGGTGAAATTTCATGTCATAAGTATGGTACTTTGCATATCAAATAAACCTAAATATCTCCCAAACGAAGCAAGGTAACGAAGTTCTACAAATTTGGTACTCCATTATTTCAAATGATCTTCAATATACAGTCATATAAAATACTTGGTGAAATTTCATGTCATAAGTATGGTACTTTGCATATCAAATAAACCTAAATATCTCCCAAACGAAGCAAGGTAGCGAAGTTCTACAAATTTGGTACTCCATTGTTTCAAATGATCTTCAATATACAGTCATAAAATACTTGGGTGAAATTTCATGTCATAAGCTTTTAAGGTAATAAAAATGTTTGTTCAGCCGTTGTCTTTCAGTAAATGAGTAACGAGTGATTTGGGTTAGATTACAGTTCACTTGTGTGGGGCCTGTGGATACGTCGAGCCCGCTACGCATGCTCTATGGACAGAGGGTGGAGCTGACGCGAGGAAAATTGCATCAATGATTATTTATAGGCATATATAGTAGTACATGATATCTCGCTAGACACCGATTCCCACCACCATTTTGTCGGGTAGGCAAGAATTTCGAGTCGCGTGTACAAAATTTGGTAAAAACGTGGAACATAAGTTAGGTTTAAACTATCGAAAGCGATTAAAGTAGCGTTTTAAATAACATACGACAATGTCCTTTCTCTTTGGCGGCAAAAATTATATTCCACTCACGGAAAAATGTTTAAAAATATATTCTCTGCAAATGTCTATAGTTTCTGGCTTTTTTCAGTTATTTCTGAAAAAACTTGCCTTTGAGCTGAAGTCTTGAAATTAACACAGCAAATAGAGTTTTTCAAGAGCTTCAGTTTGACATAGACATAACGTTCAGCGTTAAGTGTTTCTGCTCAAACCGCAAAAAAAAAACAATCTTGGCTTCAAGCAGGTCATGGACGTTTTTATCTGCAGTTCGCGTTCAAGATTACATACAAAACGTTCGCATGTATGCCTCACTGAATCTCGGCTGGGCAGGATTAGTTAAACGGCCGCTATGATAAAAGCAGCCAGATTGGGTTGAGCTGTATGACATACGCCACGTGTTCGGTCGTATCGTGTCGGTCATGAAGTAATGGAATTATGCGCCAACACAATGTAGTTCTTTGTTCTCTTCTCCGAGCATTGTTAAGTGTCGTCTTTGTTTGTGTATCTTATTGGCGCACCGTTGAAAGCTATGGGCGCCGTGATTTGCCAATCCACAATTCACGGTACACTCACTCCAGCCATTTATAGTTTCCTTATTATAGACTAATCATCTTTATTATTAACACTGACTTAAAATCATTCCTTTACTCGGCAATCAACTTCGGACAATGCTATATAAAATGCATCCAAACGACCTAACCTATTGATGTTTGACTTCGCAGATCTTTAGTGTGATAAATAGCGTCGTTCACTCGTGCCCGCATGTCACCGAGTGATACTTGACAAGCCGCCTCATACAATCAATAAACACAGAGCAATGCCAAATCTTAATAGCAAGCCGCATCGCTTGTGTGCACAGCCGTCACGATGATTCAGCCGTTTGCGCGTTTGCTTGGATTCACCGCGCGCGTCCATGTCAGTCAATGTGACAGTTTGCTGAAAAACTCAGCCTCTAGCAGAATTGGGTACAAGGTTGCATGGCATGGGACTGCCTGAGTTCACACTCAACGTTGCGATAAATTTAACTCGAACAGTAACTGTAAAATAAATGTTAAAGTCTAGCCTAGGATAGCTAAATAAAGCCATAGATTAAAAAGAGCTTTTTCTTTGAAAGGTTATTTCGTCGTAACGCGGTATGACATCGAATAGATAAGGTTGCGTTCGGGCATCGCCTTCCCTATAATGTCACGTTTGATAGGCAAACCGAATTGAACAAAAACATTGCAAAATATCTGTATTAAATCGACATAAATAGCTTTAGTTTACCAGTAGTCCTCAACAATAAAACAAGATGATTGAAGAACGAATCCCAGCCCAGGAGTACTAAGACCGCACAGTATATAAGTGTAGACATGCACCAGAAAGAAAAGTTTTGGATTTAGTTAGAACTACTGCGTATTGGGAGATGTAACTGGATTTCAGCAGATATATCGTGATTACAATTTACAGAGGGTAACAACGGTTGCGGTTACAGATGAAATTTCCGTTATATAGCCGATTTATGTAGTCGGATTCCCACCGGATCAGTGGTTGTACCCAAGTACGAAGGTTCTACACATCTTTTCCGGACACAATGTTTCCGGCTGGAGTTTCATGAAACGCATGGACAAAGTTTCATGACCATATGGTTAATCAGGGAATGATCGAGCGTAAAGAACATAACGGTAGACACAGTCAGTGTTCTCGGCATGAAGGCGGTTTTTCTAATAGTCCGCCTGGCACCTTGGTTCATGCAAGCCCAGCATTTTAGCGTTTCGGCATAACGGTAATTGTTGTAACTAGCTAAAAGCGATGGAGCACCAAATAGCTCAGTGTATAATCTCCTGATTCTTAATATAATTCATCATATCAAAATGAGAATACAAGTTTAGAAAAGACCTGTTTTCTGATAAACTATTGCTTGGCGTTTGGCTGAGGGTAAAATGTTAAAGTTTTTGGCAGATTGTAAAATATTATAAAACTAAAAGTATCAGTCTTTTGTTATCTATAATTCTGATACGATAGAGCTAAGTTTAAGTTTGTTGTTCTTCGTGTTCTCTAGTTGGCCAAAGTCCACCGTTATCCTATCATCAGGTCGACCAAAATACTTTGTCCTAAAGTTAGAAAGCGTCTTACCCAAAAATAGCTCCAATTTTGTCTCAAAGTTTTATGATTTTTGCCTAACTAATAACTTATATTTATAAAAAAACCAAAATTATATTATGAGAATTAGATTTGCATTAGGGCAATTATTTTTAATTATACAAAGGAAAAACACTTTCCATAAATATTTATAGATAATGATACGCTATAGATTACTAGTTCATTAATAACATGCACGAATTGATCACTCTATTCATACAATAGGGCATTATAGTTTCAACCTTATTGCTGCTGTTTTACCGAACATATAGTCAAACAGCCTGAGCTAGCTAGAGACCTCGGAATCTCAATTGTGTTGTATGCTTGTTAAAGAACATCAATATATATTATATGCATGCAGTGCGACTAAATTTGACGAATTTGATGAAAAATTTTTTTCTATATTATTAATTTTCGTAGTATTACATTGCATTAGGTAATATATAAATATAATATATAAAAATAAGTATATGAAATATTGAATATCGAGGCAAGGAATATGGAATATGGAACATGGAAAGCCTTCACAAATATGCCATTTCAAATAATGAATAACGGAAAGCGTTGTTTATCAGTCCACTAGAGTACCTTTGGTACGATGCTGTCTTCTATAAGCCTGGTGGTTAGCGTTCACGGCATGTAATAGATTGTTCAAACACGTCTCGGCTTCCAGTTATAAAAGGGAAAAGGTAGTGAACTGGCAAAAATGTGAATAATAGCTGACGTTTCGAGTGAAAACCTATAACTTCTTCAGAGCGAATGAAGGGCTTTCACTCGAAAAGTCAGCCCAGTATTATTCACTTATTTGGCAGTTCACTATACCTTTTGGTTTTTGGCTTAAAATTTATACCACCTACACATGTAGCACTATACAACTTTTCCGATTCCATAGTTAGTCATGATTGACTAGCTGTGGCAACTTTAAACCTTCGCAGCCTAAACCAGGAGTGAATTGTATATAGTCGTATCAACAGCCACGAAATAGTTTTCATCTACGCGATACGTAGCCCATAAACTAGATACAGTCGCTCTTCTTTGATTCCTTGACCAACTAATGTACTAGTTAAATTTCGTGATTTCATTTGTTGTCAAACATGCAGTAAGTTAACTTTGGCTTAGCAATAATTGCGACCTAGAATTTTCACTTTGACGAGCCTAAAATCGTCTGGCGTTAGATCAACAGAGCGGTAGACGGAGTGAGTAAAAGTCTAAAGTATTGAGATATTTATGCAAATTTTAAGGAACATGTAGTCGTATTATTAACACATAATTCAGTGTACGAGAACTTCTGTATTCATCTTGACAACTGAGTAAAATCATCTATATAGTAATAGACAGATGAAAGTTTAGCATTAGACAGTGCAAAGAGCAAAACTGTTAGTCATGTCTCGAATGAAAGTTGTTTTGCATAATAAACAGAGTAAAAGTCTGAGGTACAAGACATAATGTAACGAAGGGTTAAAAGCGACCAGCCACACATGAATTACTGCATGGTCAAACCTTTATTGCATTAGAAACTCTAAGAGTTTTCCCGTGGCGAGTAGAAAGAGTAAAAGTAGAAAGAACAGTGTTAAATATTATGTAATAAAATGCATAAAAAATTTAGCTAATAACGTAATTTCTTTAAGTTGAAAGCAACATGAATTCAAAAGGCCGAGACGGAGTAACACGAAGTTAGTATACAAGAAGGCGTTTGCAGCGCCTCTCTCTCGAATAATCATACATTATCGAACCATTGCAGACGAGGATGAGATTTGAATGATTTCAAACTCGCTTTCCGGCGTTTTACCGCCCTGTCATGGACTTTATTCATTTTCACCAACTCTCATCAACATTTGAGCCAGTTCACATTTAATGAGAGTGGATGAAAGTCCATGACATGCAGTAGCCGTAAAACGAAAGCGAGTTTTTCAACTCTCATTGACTCTAACCGTCGTTTAATCGGCCCTCGTTCGCAAAAGCGAATCTGCAGCGAGATAAACACGGAACGGTCAATATGTATCAATTAGTGGGCTATATTGATTGTTCAAGGCGCCGAGGCCTGGCTCGGTTAGAAACTTAAGCCAATGTAATTAAGGGAACAGTGACGGGCGTTGCGAATATAAAGGCAACATCGGGCCTTCGAAAGGTTAATGAGATGCGGGCTCGTGCGCCTTTTGTGTGCGAACTTTGTAATATCAATATAATTGAAAGTTGAGCACACTGACTTTTGCGGTAAACCAAACGAAGATGCTGCTAACGCGAACATATTGGAGGTAGAGAAAGCCTGCAGTCCCGAATATTACACTGCAGGCTAAAATTATTGACTCTTTCTTACATTTAAGCGCGGTCTGTCCGATTGTGTCGGCTCGTTCGTATTTTTTGTTATATTATATATGTTTGGCACGGGAAATAACTTAAAGATTATTAATAATTAGGAATGGCGTGGCGTTGCCTGTACATGAACTGCGGTCATTTTATGCAGTAGCTAAGTTTATATTTGAAATGTATAAATGATTAATGTGATTATAGAAGCGATGAAGATGTAATAAACACTGACATTTTTTGTCTATTTTGTACGCTCTGCTTTGATTTCTCGAGTAATTAAGAACACTGTTTGATGGTATTCTGTTGAAGAAAAGTAGAAACGAAATTCGAAACTTTTCACGTAGATGTTTTCACAGGCACAAAAGAGCCACAAGCTTTGTTATGATTAGCAAATGAGAAGAAAAGGCACAACACATAAACAAAAACGATAATATGCGGTTAGCATTTGCACTTGCCAACTAAAAACACACACGAAAGCAGAATATAATATACTTCGTACACCACAGCTCGTTTTGTTTTCTTAAAATAGACTATACAAAAATGTACGAAGTCTATTTACTTTATCGCTTGAAGCCATCAGCAAAGCTAAGACAATCTGGCTCAATGTCATGACTATTATGGACATGGCATTGTTCATGCTGATAAAATTATACTCAATTTTCATGCATCGAAACGTCTTGTCAGATTTGCAAACTGATTTCGTAAATGGATTGTCGTCAAAAATTCTTGATTAGATATATAGCCTTTATAGGTTATAGTTCAATAGTTTCCCTAGTAGCGAAGTCAGTAGCTAATAGCGGCTATAGTCGATTGTTCAACATAATTACCTCTTTTTGACATTATGAATAACCTCGTTGTACAAGCACAAATAGATATAGCATTCTAGAGCAACGAAACGAATATAAATCGTAACAGTGGCCCTGTTACACGAATTTATAATGTTCTGTTTGTATGACTTAGTGTTATACTGACAAATAGTGCTAATGGGCTCTTGAAAATCATTCCAAGTTCCCCTTAATCCTTCTTGTCCCACTTGTACTTTTGTGTAAAAACACGAGCAAAAACAAACAAAATTTTACACACCAAATTCCATTCCTGTATAGAGAAAGTGTAGAGGTGCTGTGCTGTGTTCAATCTGTGAATAGATGAACAACCTTATACTACATAATTTAATCACAATATTTTTTCGGCTCATTAAAAATCCCGAAGTGTATGAATTTGAGGACAGGTGATCTCTGATGATACCAGTTGGTAACCAGTTGGCTGCCAACCATAAAAAGCTATGCATCCCTCGTGTTTATATCAAGCTCGCACGCTATTGGCTGCCCGTGGTATTGTTTAATAACCTCTCTTAAACTTGTGGTGTGCGGGAATTGGCCCAAATACTTTCTACGCTCAATTCCGTAGACCATACTCAATCGCCAAGCGAAGTGACAAGGAAACAGCACAGCTAACTCGAGAAAGAATTAAGCAAGGTAAGCTAACACCAATATTCTTCAGATCGTATTTTATCTTATCCAATATATATGGTCCCTATACAAGCTCGGTAAATCAGTACATAACACAATCTCAGTAATTCTTGTACACAATTCTAATATAAATATATCACTGATGTTGCGCTTTTTATTTCAGAACGCGTCCCGAAGCAGTATTTAAGTCCTCTAAACATGCCGCGTTCATTTTTGCTTAAAAGATCCTCACATTTCGACAACGAAAAAACACAAAACAAAGGTAAACTATTCATCGACTTCAGTATAATAATCTATCCGTATGTTCTTTTCCTTAATTGTCCCAATCTTTCTCAAACTCTATCGAGTCATGTATGTATACATTTAATACAGTTCAACTACACTGCTCAATTTTCGTATACACCGTTAAGTTCACCCACATTAGAAGCTCTCATTAAGTGTTCTTCAGGTTATAACGATTTTTGCATGATTCCGATGTCATTTTGCAAATCCAACCGATAATCCTAGTAGTTCGCAAGCAATTATTGCTTTATTTTTACTCGCTGAGTATGGACTGGTGTCTTACATGAAGTATGGCATCTCCTTAGCTATCCGAACTATTATTCACCGCTTTTATGCGGATATTTCACTGGGAATCCGTAGCTAATGCTAAACAAGAAATCCGGATTGCAAGTAAATGTCACTTGCAGTACGTACTGGCTTCATATATGTATATACACTCCGTCTACCTGCATACTAGTAGCTATAACAAACTTGAATATTATACTGTATGCAGCTTATTCATTATAATGTTGCCATGTCCTGAATTATTCTCGGATACGTTTCGCAGGGCGTACTTATGGAGCCTCTAAGAGCGGATCGGTCAATCGAAGTTTGGGGTCTCAGCTTGCGAAGCAGTCTCGAGCTGAAACGATGGGCTATTGGCCAGGCAGACCGAAAAGCGCCGTTCATAATGGGAAGCTGGACTACTTCGCATCATACACTTACCAAAGCTTCATCGATGGCGATTTGATGAAAAAGAACATTCTCCATGATGAGTCAGGAATTCCGGAAGAGAGCAAGCGAATCCTCCAACAACAGAACGCACTCGTGTTCGAAAACAAGAGCCCTGAACCAAACCTGGTAGCGCATTCGCTCGCGATAGAGGAAATGACCGGGCAACGAAAAGATATACTTGAGAGGAAAGTGAGCGAAGTGGGACAGTCATGGAACGCTAGCACAGTGTCGAATACGGCGACGACGACAACGGGAACAGGGGCAAAGCCAGTGTACAAATGCGAGCAATGTGGCAAGACTTTCAAGACAAAATACACATTGACGATTCATTTGAAGATGCCCAACCACACTGGAGCGAGACCATTCGTGTGCAATATTTGTGGTAAAGGGTTTCGCCTCTCGAGTACCTTATGTCGACACAAGATTATCCACACAAGCGAGAAACCTCACCAATGTCATATTTGCCAAAAGGCATTCAACCGTTCGTCGACGCTTAAAACGCATATTCGCACACACAGCGAAAAGAAGGAATTCGTGTGCGACGTCTGCGGCAAAGGTTTCCACCAAAAAGGCAATCTTCGTAACCACTTCCTTATCCACACAGGAGAGAAGCCGTACCGTTGTCGGCTTTGCAACAAGGCATTCAACAAGCTTTCTAACTTGAAGTTTCACTTGCATGTCCACACTGATAACACGCCTTACCGTTGTCGTCATTGCAAGACAGCCTTCTCAAGACGTTGCGACTTGAAACAACATACACAAGCATGCCATCACAAGGACGAATCGGATGTGTCTGGCTACTTCGATGGCGAAGAATTATAAAAACTTGCTTTTGAAAGCGCAAGACTTCATAAATAGCCATTTGCATCACTTGTACAATATAATAATACATATTACAACTGTAATAAAAATATTTAATGTAATAATTTCATATCCTTTATATCCAATCAAATTCATTATCAACTGAATTTCATATAATTAACATTCAGTTCACAATTTTATATAGACGTACGATAGACGTGGACTTTCTAAAGTTCAATAAACACTTTTTCAAGTCATTACATGTATTATAACTTGTACTTTTATCTAACTGTAAACTGTTATCATTTCATACTTAACAACATAATCCTTTCTATATGATTAAAAAATTATAAATAGATTGTGAGGCATTGTGATTTTTTAATTGTAGATGTTATGTAGTTACATTTATAAAGTGTTCAAGTTATGATTTTGATATGATGGGAATAAGCTGTTCTGGCTTTATGCTTGTTCTTTTCTCTTAATGTAAGATACTTCTTCAAGGAATAAATACTTAATAATTTCTCTTATCATGACACGAATCACTTCATCATACAAAAACTATAAACCATAACATTCCTACTAGGAACTTGGATTCGCAAATAACCAGACTCTTTATGCTATCTATCCATCGTCATTGAAGTTGTCGCGACAACAAAAATGAAGTCTCCTAAAAGCTAGACAAAGCCAAGTCGCTATACAAGTGCGATGTATTTGGCGCGCTGTTATGCGTTTTACTCATGCCGCATTCCATTTGTTTATGGTATTAAACATTAATATAGTTTGCCAGTGGTTTACTGGTTGTTTCCCGCAGAAAGAGCATCCCACTCAAATTTTGCCAAAACAGCAATAATAATATCACACGTATAGGATATAAATACATTTGGTCTCGTAGTTTGTACGTTCTTCGTAGGCGTTGTATACGCGTCTGCCAAGGACAACAGATCTTACTCGAAAAGCGCAAACGCACAGACTTCCCTACAGGAATGCGGAATTTGATGTGACGAAGGAATTTCGATGGTTTTCAAAACGTTTTTATTTGAAATGCGAAATAATACGGAATCTAGCTATATAGAGCTAGTGAAACTACTTGTAAGCTTGGAAATCTACACTATCCAGAAAGTAGAGTCAGGAATCCAGGGATTATGATCTTGGATCC
>JAOTOK010087623.1:2981-15388 GCA_025770025.1 Virgularia gustaviana | reverse complement strand
CGTGACCCCTGTTGTGACGTTTCTGCATATACGTGAATATGCAAGATGGCGGACAGCATGCTACTTTTGACCAAAATATCTCATGCAATTAAACAAGCTTTGAAGACACTGTAAAGGGCAATCATATATAATTTCGAAAGACCTTTCCAACAAGACAATAAAACAATTTGTTGCTAATTCCCTTTAATGGAAAATACATGCTAGATTTGACAGGCGTTTTCCGGTACTGACTACTGCGGATCCGTCTTCAACTCGTAGGCCCGTTTTCCACTTCATTGTTTCATGAGCACCAGAGCAAGACTAATGACTTCCACACAAAAGAAATCGCCACGGTACGGTACGATATGATACGATACGGCTGAAATGGAAAACGGGCTTTAGGCACCTGAAGGCTCGCTCGTCATGTGCTTAATAGACAGAAATTGTAAGTGCAAGTTGAAACAAACACTTGCGAAATGGCCTGTCAAGTTGTACATCTCCAAAAACACCAAAACATTTTCTGCGTCAAGGGGAACAGCTTCACCATCCTCGAAATCATTTTGTAGCGCGTGTACGTTCTTGTACTCAATGATAACTGTCTCTTTCGCCAGCAGCTCATTGTGATAGAACAAGTACAGTGTTTCCAGTTGCTCTAAACGGGATTCTGCTGGGACCTCATCATGCATGCTTATCAATGAAAGTGGTAATGGTAGGGGAGAGGCAAGCAAAGGTTTCATGAAATGTTTTATTGAACAATCATAAAGTTCATTATGTTAAAATTATTGTATGGCGACTATTTTTGAAAGTAATCATGTTGTCACATTATTAAAGCATTTAAAAATGCGGTCGTGAGGCCAAAAATGGGGTCATATATCTCATGGGAACGAATTTGTCAGCATTTACGTCATACATCAGATGTAGCTAGTTCTTGGTTGAAATCGTTAAAATCGATTTAGAGTAAAACCAGTGTCGTCATTATGACACAAAGTGCTGCACGTTCCCAATTTAGAAATCGTAAAATTCATGACGCTCAACATCATTTCTTTCGAAAATGAGTGGCCACACAATGTATCCTCACACTTGTCTGATGATTAATAAAGTCTAAATATTACAATTTCAAAATAGTTCTTCTTGTCTGACTCAATCATATATCAGAATGACATCTTTCAGAATATGTTTTATTCTATACACACTATACTTTATTAAGTTGTCCGCTGGTCATAGACAATCTTCACATAATGAACTTTATGTTTTCTCAAATAACCATTTCGTATCATAGACACTTTAGCTGCATCTCCACAATCAAGGAATACATAAACCACAAACACAATAACTCAGTCTTCGACTGAAATTGCTATAAGCAAAATATTATTACCCCGAATACACGAATTACTAAGAGAGCCGCATACAACAAAATTAACACAAATATAGTAAAAAACGCTTTCATAGCTTATATTGACACAATTTTTTACATTATATATGTACTACTAAACTACTAAAACAATCTAAAACAGTCAGTAAAACTAAGGTGATCAGTTTGACACCAAATACTATTGTAGTCTGGCCGCAAACCAGAGATTCCTCGCAGTGAACTTTAGGCTACAATTCTCTTTTGAAGTTAAAATATTTTAAGATGGAACTAAAAGAAACTGAGTTCGACCACCACTAGTTGTTTGGCACGAGCAGTAAAATATTTTCACATCTCACTCTTGTGGTAGCTATACATGATCACTGGCATGTGTCGACGTTTACTTCACAATTCGTTTTCGCTGCAAAAACTCGACCGTTTCCACACACACACAACTCTCTAACATCTGATGAACTTTGCGTGTTTCCAGTCTGAATTACAGGTATATCGCTAAACGACACGTCACCACTGAACTTGAACTAAAATACAATCCAATGAAAGAAAGTAGGTTTAAGACAAATATATACAGATAAACTACATCAAAAATGAATTTAACAATGGGGTGTAGCTAAGAGCAGGGCACCTTTGTGGAAACGTCAATCCTGCGTAAATATCTATATGGGGGAAGGTTACTTATATTGGGGGAAGGTTACTTATATTGGAGGCAGTATTTACAGCAATCATGTAACATCCTGCGTGTAACTCGTCCACTGACCTCGTCCCCATGTTTCTGTAGTGAAACCCAAACGTGCATGCGCGCCAGCAGATAGTCGCAAGCTGCACGCGATTGCGTTTTGTCGGGTAGCCAATGGAATACACTAAATATGAATTACTCTAGGTTTCAAAAACTACGAATGATCGACCCAATCAGCTCGATCATTTCTTCCATAAGTTTGAGACAACGATTTGAATGAGCGATTCCCCAACTAGTGAGCGAGCATTTTGCTCGAAAACTGTATGAATCCTTAATAACCGCACGAAATAATTCGATTAATCGTGTTTTTTGTAACCTAAAGTTTTTTAAAGTCAAGCTTGTTTTTTTATTTACAGCGAGCAGCAAGTTCTCAAAAAATCTCATTCCAGTTTAAACAAACCCTTATTAGAAGAGTCCTAAACAGCATCTTTTGACAGATTTGGAATGTTGAATGCTGTCATAAAATGCTTCGGTCAAATTTTATGCCACCTATAGTGTAAGGAGCAATTACCTCTTTAGCTGTGAATGTTGTATCAAATTTGCTGTTAATTGCAATGTCGCCACCTTTTGTTTGTAGCTCGATTACTTGAGGAGCTTCTAAGTAAACAGAACGTGTTGGCGAATGCAGTTCGAGATCTTTGAACGGTGGAGCACGGACGTATTCGGTTTGCAGCGCACCAGTAAAATTGACCGAGCCTTTGCCACCTGATAATAAAACGTAGAATTATTAAACCACATCCAAGACACTCTTATATTTCCCATTCCAAATCGGAAATACTATAAGCTTCAAGTTATAATGTGTTACAAACACTGCACTCCACGGACTTCCGATATGAAGTACGAATGTCCTGGATTTGGACTTCAGAATCTATAACTAGGATTCCGGATTCTGGACTTTGGATTCCAATTTGATGATTTAAAACAAATATTCAGTTTGATATCGCGCCCTGGTGTGACAAGCGTACTACAAATTTGAAATTTCGGAGCCCTAGTCCATGGGTTCTGGGTGGTAAGGAAGATTTTGAAAGATAGTTATGCTAATTTCAAAATCCAACTTGCTGGTGTTGAATGATCTTGGGTTTCTTTTCTTCGTATATATTAATAAAATTAATAGTTATAAAATAAAGGCCATAAACCACAAACTAGAACCATCCAGTCACGCTTGTCAAGAAAGCAGAAGTAAAGCTTGGTATATATACGCTTCCGATCGCCACCAATCACCTCGATCTCGGCGATAGCGTTCGTTTCGATCGTTCGTAGCCTTTTCCGATCGCCTTCGATCGCAAGTGCACTTTTTTAGGCGATTGGTGAGATCGGAGTAAAAAAAATATACGACCCAAAGTTTTCTTTCAATGCGCTGACATTTAAAATCAGTCAGTCCCATGTCTCCCGGATGCAAAGAATTCCCGTGCCTCCCTTCCGGTTAATCCGGTAAATTCTCCACAAACAACAAAAGAAATCGTGCGTGGTAGTATTGCAGAAATTGCTACACTTTGGGCTAAAGGAGTGTTCTTCTATACACCGGATCATGTTAAAATGTGATTTACTTACTTGTAAACTGGAGTTTGTCGTAGCCAAATCGTACAACATCCTTATCAGCATACAACAATTCTTTTTCATTGTTAGCCATTACTTTAAAAACTTTTTGTTTGGCAACAATTTCATCATTTCCAACAAATAACTGAGACACAGTTTTTCCATCTTTATCTCTGGCATTAATTGTTACATTTGCTGTTGACTGGACCACCATTGGCTTGTCCTGAAAACAATTATCACAATAAAAAATAATGATGCAGCAAATACTCACTCATTTTAGTTTGTCTGATTAGAAGTTTCTTGCAAGAAAAAGTCATCCTACTACAGCTGTTCATAAACATGCATATAATGAAGTATAGAACAAAATCTTAACCCTAAAATGTTCCCAAAAAGATGTATAGTGGTACACTGCCTCTAAATGGGACTAATTCAGGTACAGTATCAAAGAAACGTTACCTCTCTTGACTGAATAGATTCAGCATAAAGTGGTTTGACAAACTCTGCATCTCCTTGTAGTAGAACCCCTTTATTTGTGATGCGTAACTTACCCATGCCATCCTAAAACAATATACATGTATGTTGTACAGTAATCAACTATATGCCAATTGGGTACTAACAATTTAAATAAAGCAAGGTTCACAAATGGCTTCTCAAAAAACAAAATGATATCTGACTGTAATCTCTAAATGTTCCAATAGAAGCTTAAGAGATTTAACTGCAGCTCAAATTTTCCTAAACCAGTAAAATGCTGATACAGGCATTCCATGATGCAGTATGTAATCTCACAGAACTAGTGGAATTTCAGGGGGGTTTCACTTTTGTCTAATTAACCCATTGTCGATGAAGCCTTCCTTGTTGACTAGTAAAATTGTCTGACATTAGCTGGCAGAGTAAAATACTGTTTGCTGTCAAAGGGTTAAAACGTATGCAACTCTACTGTACAGTACATGTGAAGGCAAACTTGATTGGCTACCGAGGTACTGTTGTAGCCTTCCCTGGCTTTCTTCTGGCCATCTCAGGTTCTAATGCAGTTTCAAGTTATTTTATTTAAATCCAAAGAAAAGATGGAAAAATTACACCAGCTAGCAAATTAGGTTTCTGCCATGAATCAAATAGAAACCTTGGTTGTCTAAACTGGACTCTAGTCAGATTACACCCATAATGTGTTGATAAGTTTGGACCGAATAAAACGAGACAAAGAAAAAGCTTTGATTTCTAGAACAGGCATCAATAAATCTGCTTTGCAATTTGTCAACATAAGAAACATACACTCACAACTCACCAAATTAAAACTCATGACATGCATAATCCAAATTGTAAGTGCCAAATTGATGATAGTTATAACAGTTATAATCAATATCAGTAGATAAAGACATCTTTTTCGCCAGCCATAAATACCAATCTTGTAGATGATGTTTACAGGATCATGTCTGGAGTAATCAATGTCATCATTTGACTGTGTAGCATCTTGTTGACGGGACATTTTAAATTCTATAAAGGAATATATAATTTTAGTAAGAAACAGCAGAATTCCTTAACAGGAATGAAAGCCAGATTAAAAAAATGCACTCATCCTTGTTGTGTTACTATCTATAACAGTATAGTATATATTTCAACCCTTCTTAAACTATTTGCTATTTTCATCACTGAAACTTTACACTAATAATATAATTCTTATTAGTATTAGGTAAGTATAAAGGGAAAAATCATCATAATGACCAATGCAGTTGTTGCCATTGATCACAGCACTGCTACAGGAATATCATGCATGTACACAAAAATTACATACTGGATACACACTTTTAAGTATAACAATTCTACAACAGCTTTTTGAAATACAGCTATACTGTAAAAAGGTACACTAATTTTGAAAAATGTACATAACATGCCTTTAGTTCAAAGATATCAAAGATATGTCTGGTATTAAAGAAATGCATTTGAATTACTAACTATCCCATGCCCTTGAATTGTCTGATATTCTGGATCAAATACATTTTACTGTATTATGTTAAAATATTGATCAACTTACAAGTCCTACAAGAACTTTTAGTAGTCAGGTGATAAAGCTTCACAAATCTTGTTATGTCTAACTATGGCAGTCAGCAGAGTATGGTCTGAAATATCACTATTTACAATCATTAAAATTTCAAAGGTCCGTTATGCGTGACTTTCCTGTCTAATTCAATATTCGACATAGTGATAGTATATTCTATTCATCAAATATCAATGGCAACAACCGTACAACAACCTACAATGCAGTACATTTATATGTGTTCCAATTCCCTAATAATTGCAATTACGTCAAAAGGCGAAACATAGAATGTTCCACTAACCGCAAATATTATACGTTCTGCCTTTATCTGGCAACATAAATGATAGGAAAGGTCTGGAAAAATTCAACTATACATCTCACACCAACTAAACATCATCGGCAGATCTACATTCCCTAGTATTGTTAGTGGATGTAGTTTGAACATTAAGAAAAGCAGATATTAGAACAGTTCCGATTCAACAAAAAGCTGTCATTCTAAGCATCATATTGGCCCTTCGAAAATCGCAGAAAGTATTGAACAGTTTTTTTTTTGTATATTAAACCCGAATATATTAGGCATATTGTCAGTTTATTAACGTGGTATAACACATCACAGAAACCTGTGGGAGATCGGTATTATTTACTGTTATTTACATGCCACTATTTACACAGAAATACTCATAAGACGTTAGTATAGTTACACTGCAATTTGACAGAGAAAAGAAAGCGATACATTCACGAAACAAACGAACAGCTAATCTGAACAACTGGTTGACAGTAAAGTTGGCGGATTGCATGTTAAAACCGCGCGTGATCAAATGATCATCAAAACAGATGCGACAGTTCGCGTGTTTCATTGATTACATACAGAAATACACTACTGTTACGCTGAAAATCTTGAAATAAACTCCTGTATGATCAAAAACCCCGAAAATCCTTAAATGTCGCCATTCACTTTCAAACTTCTCTTCTTTTTTTACACCTGAACTTGAAGTCACTAAATGCTGTATTGATAGAACGTCTGGCAGCAGTCTCTCTTCAATAGCTCTGTTCTCAACGGTCAACTACAATGATCGCTTTAATATTACATGCAGCTACTTACATGACAATCGACTGTGGCTCCCTTGCACTCTTGATAAGTATCCCAGTGAGTGTAGGAAAGCTACATCCACAGAGCTGACAAACAGATCAAATGAATATAACAACTCACCAGTATTGCGGTTTCGAACAAAATGCTAATTAGCATTTAGCAACACCCAGAATTATGGGACACCAGTGGATCTCCTGGACACCCGAGATTGCCGGAAATCAAGGGACAACTAGTTTACGTTAGCTGCGCCCAAGGCACCAAGACCATAGAGATGTACATCTTAATCCGCCTTATTTCAACGTACTGCCCTGTCCAACACCTCCAACATAGTGCAATTTGATCATGGGAGGTAACTTTCCATGATATGTCATCTGGCTGGTATATCGGTGGGGTCAGCATAGGCTGGGTAAGGGCGACAAGGGGATGGGGAGTGGAGGTGGTTCAGTTGCCCTCCACTTTTCGGAAAACACGTCTAGCAATTTTTTTCGTTAAAGGTTTTTCTCATTTTATCCAGCTGTTTTAGTATTTTTTTATCTATTATTTAAATGTTTTTTAATGCGTGATTTTCTACTGAAGAATCTGATCAGAATCTCATTAGAATCTCATTATTTGACTACCGTCTGACATTCTTCTAAAATGTTAACAAAACCCATTCAATAACCTAAAATATTCATATTTTTATTTCTTTACTCTTCGTATACAACATAATTGTGTACTAAATATGATTACATTTTGGAAACAGGTTGAATTCCAACAATATAAAATGCCTTTTGCATGATTTTAGCCGTTGCTTCCAACAACAATAATCTGTTTTTATCAACAGAAACAATCTCTCCTGTTTTACGATCTTTCTCCACACAATAACAAGCATCATAAAACTCAGTTAACGTGGTTGCCAACTCGTAAACATATTCACACAACAAATGGATCAACAGGTCATCTAAAACTCGAAGAATGATTTCTGGAAAACGTACGAGACATTTTGCTAATTTCAGTTCCTTGGGATGTGATATTTGGATTGGTGTATCTTTAGCCATATCAGCAAGCTGTTCCGAGTCGACATTCGCTGTTCTATGAATTGATCTGCCAATATAGAAAGTGCAATGGATAAGTTAAGTATAAAGCCATCAATGAACACGAGTTTATTAATCACAGAGACATTGCTGTTAATAAAGTATTTTCTTGTAGGAGTTCAGCGGAAATTTAGCTTATATGCACTATGTGAAATGAAATTCCAAAAATTTCGTAATAACAATTTTGTTATCCTAGATGTTTTTAAAGAATTGCTATGTCCCAGAAGTGATCCAGGAAGTGACGTCAAAGACTCCAAATGCGCCTTTGCTATTGGCTTGTTGTCAATTTGCATTGAGCCCTTGACATCAAAAGCCTCGGTTGAACTCAAAATTGCTTACGCAGTAGGAACACATTTCGAGCAATGGCTGATCCGATATGGACGTTTTCAAAGATGAATTGTTCCTCTTAGACAAATGCGTTTTAATTAATTTTGATGTTATGTAATACATTGACCAAGAATTTTATGCTACCGAAAAACCTTCCTTGGAATTTTGTCTCAGGGGCACTTATAGCATTTCATACAACAGTTATAGCATTTTCGTATCTTTTTTCTCAATCGCGAGCTATTAGCTATTATACGATTATAAAACATGTCATTTTGAATTAATACGTTTAGAATTTTATCACGTGTGCAGGATTTTTTCCAGAAACAAATGTAGCTAGTAGCATTGTTTAAAATTTGTAAATACGGCTAATAAAATGATTCTTTTTTTAAAAAAGATAAACAAAGTTGTTTATCAGTCACTCATAAAGTGTAGCCTATTTTTAGTCTGTTAACCTGGAAATTATTATTCTCTGTGAAGAGAACATTTTTTTAAAAACTGTGTTTGGAACATGATTGAGCATATTGAGTTAAAAACTTGAGCATATTACGTTCCATCCGGATAGCTAAAATAATCAATGTTGTTTAACAACATTTATAGCCGCATTTTCAGGCCCTCGAAAGTAACCTTCATGTTTATGAAAATTACAATCGAAGTGTGAAGCAACGGCATTTTTTATTGCTATATACTCTCTATTCTTACAAAGATCTTTAAATTGTTTTGTAATTGTACCTATATACGAGGTATGAATTCAGTAGGCCTAAAATGGAACCTAAGATAAAACTACAAAGCAGTTCTCACCTTATTCGTGTAAACGCATACAAGAGGTAAACTGCAGTATTCCCTTTATCATCCAACATCTAGAAAATATGTTCAATAATATTTAGTAACACTGGCAGAGAGGGTCTAGCAAAAGCTATGCGTACGAAATATTTTTACCTTGTCGAACGAGAAAACGTAATCATTAATTCTGTTGTGCGAAAGATCCGCGTACTTTATACAGCCATAAGCGACGGATGTCTGCGCTGCAATCAATTCTTCTTCACTAAGAACCTAGAAGTAAAAAAGAAAATATTTAATGGACAACTCTGTATTACTGCATGAGAAAAGCAAGAATAACAATATGGAAACACGCCAGTTCAGGGCTATGATTGTGTGCACTCATGCATGCATGCGTAGCACGTTCTGCAGCGTCGGGGTCAAAAAATTGATTCAATGGATTATCAATAGATTTTTTATCTCAATGGATCTCCAGTCATTTCGGGCCGCATTTCAATGTCTGAGTTGGGGTATTGTACAATAAAAGTTGAAAGCAACGATCCGTAGCAACAAGAGTACCAACGAACACCGACCAGCATAAGATATCAGTATGTCGTATTAGCCATAACAATGTAACATATATTATGGCATTATTAAATGAAATATCCTCACAAAATATCCTGCAAAACAGGGCAAACTTCAAGACATTTATGAACACTGACGCATGCTGACAGTGGAGTATAGTGGTTTTGGGTACATAAATATATTCGTTGTTAAGTGAAACAGCTTTACGTTTTCGCATATAGTTCGACTTTGGCCGTCATCACTGAATGTAAGATTAATTAGCTGTTTTTTGCTAATTACAATTAAGTTGAGCCAATATTTCTATATGCTCACCTTTTCCCTTTCTTTCTCCTTCAATTTGTCTAAAGATCTCTTTAAACCTTCATTCAGAAGGTCCTGGAGACGAACAGTTTCACCAGATCGTGTTTTGAACTTCTTCCTGCAAAAGACGTGTTTTATGTATTTGGGTGTAGCTTATACGTAAAACTTGGATAAGGCATGCAACATATTTTTATCAGGTTTTGACAAATTATGCACGTCAACTTAATCCCAGCTATTGTGCCTTTCACGTCTAGTTAAGCTAGGTTAATATGGTTAATATAGTAGTATTTATGTCGTCTGAAAACATCATACTAAGCTGTATCAATGTGAGTGAAGTAAGTTGCCTAGTTCTTAATTGCACGTTCACTCTCCATGAATTTTCATCCTCAGGAGCCGAGGAGACTAGAAAAGGTGCGAAGGATGTAACCATATAAAAGACTCAACGTGGTACTTTGACATACTTATCTTCTCCAAGGACCACACCAAAGCCCACATGGTCCACCCTTTTATTCTTTGGATCATACCAGCCAGCATCGCGACCAGCAGCAAACACCGACTGGAAATGAACTCCCTGCAAAACGTATAAGGCGTGAAAAAGGTTATAAGGGTTATGAAATGAAGCCGCGGGCAGCCATTTTTTGGGTTCGAAAGAGATGCGCGTTTCACTTCCTCTTAGTCGATCATGCTGTAAGTGTATGCAAGAGCGTTCATGCATGGTTTCCGCATAATTCGTGCTCGTAAAGTAATCCTAAGAAAAAGCGTTTTATGCTGTTATATCACGAGGAAGTGTTAGCATCTGACAGTTTTTGATCGCATAAATGTTAAAACCCGACTTTTAAGGGAATAATCTATCTTAGTTGGGGAGGTTTTCTAGACTAGCTCTTTTTTCTTTTTTGTTGCATCTAGATGATAAATTCGTGAGATTTTCTCTTTATTTTTAATTCCAACTCAGGGTTGTAGATCCTTTGATATTATACTCATCCGACGGTATACGTCAAAGAAAAACTGACTAAAATGGCTGCCTGAGTTTTCTCACACTTTGCATGTAATTGGTCACAATGGTTACTATAATGATGCCGCAACAATCTACCATTTCCACTTAACTAAACCTCAGGGACCGGTTGTATGAAACTGACTTAACTACATTTTACGTTGTTAAATCGTAGTTAACTCAGAAATACATGACTGTGATTGGCCGATTCTGTCACTAACTATAGTTAAGAGTTAACTACGTATTTATACAACCGGCCTCAGCTCAATAACCGAGGGACAACGCATGTTCCTACCTGTCCAGCATCAACGACATATATGAGCCAATCACCATTCTCATCATGTAGTCTTTGTTTCAAAGCTGCCAAATCTGAAGTGTCATACGTGTAGCCACCATCAGATTTCACGATAGTCAGTGGAAGTTTCTGACCTGTAGGAAATATTAGTTTACGTCCCTCTTCTTCTCGAACCAAGCCTGAAAAAAGATACAGTTGATGAAAACTGGACTATTCTACAGAGAGCTTTCATGCATCAGGAAGGTCAGTTTTTGAAATTTAAATTGCAATATTTATAAATTGAGTTACAATCTAGTACGTAAATTTAGCTAAATTACATTTCGTTAAATTTATGGTAAAATGCTACTTGTGTAAAAAAGAGATCAATAGCTTTTATTACACAAACAGCGTGTTCATTTCACACATTCAAAAGTAAGCATACATAAATTTGTTATGTTTTCATCACATTTGGTTAGCACAACATGTTTAAAACAGTCTGATCGCTTGACTTTGCCTGACTACCTTTAATTTTGAAAGTCTTCTATATGCCCGCTAGAGCCTTCTACTTTAAAGCTAATTAATGATAATTTCACAAAAAAGGATCATTATCACATTTTGAATATGGACAAATTTCATTAACCTACAATTTAAATTGATAACTAAATGTGAAATGACGAGTGTTTTATGTCATGCATAATTTTAATAAGAATAAATAATGTCAACTGCGTGTAAACAACGCACCTTTTTTCTGAAGATCGTCGACAACTTTACCCATCAATTCCTGATAAAACGATTCTCCTCGTTCGATGATCGATACGCCAAGTCTCTCATAAATTTTAGCAAATTCTAAAAATTCGCAAAACAATTATTCTTCGATCACACAAACCCTCCCAGACGTACAAGTTTTGTAGTGCAGTTAGAAGATAATATGCAATTCTACAATTTTACAATTTTACAGGACACAAAGAGAAAGGACAAGTAAATAAAAATGTAACAACTAACCGGTTCTTGAAACATCACAAATCATGTTCCACGCCTTCCTTACATCTGGATCTCCATTTTGAAGTAGGACTACTCGCTCATAAGCACGCTTTTTAAATTGTTCATCTTCATCAAATCGCTTTTTGGAACTCTTTAGCAAACATATTAACAATTTTAAAGCACATTGGCCACAAAAATTTGAAATGAAATAATTCGTAAAACCGTTATAACATCTACTTCTACCCAATTTTGAAATGAAATATTTCGAAAACTGAACAAGACATTTGCGAAACTGTACCGTACCGTACCGTACCGTACCGTACCGTACCGTACCGTACCGCACCGCACCGCACCGCACCGTACCGTACCGTACCGTACCGT
>JAOTOK010087512.1:0-15388 GCA_025770025.1 Virgularia gustaviana | reverse complement strand
AGTCAACATGTTGCAACATGTCAACAAGTTGCAACAAGTTGATGGTTGAACAACATTGCAACAACCTGATAACAATACTGTTAACAGGGTGCAGCACAACATTGTTCGGTGTTGTTTCAACAATGCTGCAACAACCAGTTACGTTTTTGGCCGTGTACAGTACTCTAGTGCCACAGACTGGGAGAACTTGGATGTTCAAGATATGATAAGGAAATTCCATTTGTTAGACACTTTTTGAAATTATTGTTTAAAATGAGTCACTGTTTAAAAAAAGTCTGACAAGTTAAATAACCTACAGTTTGTGCAATATGTAACATAATGCTGTTCCTTTTTTAGGAGCCTCAGAGTTACTTGATGGTCTAATTGCATCTGGGTTTGTGTCTACAGTACGCCAACTGCTAGAAAATAGCAGCAGTGATAAAAGTACAAAAATGTCCCAAATTGATGAAGATCTAAAAGGTAAGACTGCAACATATATTTAAGCCTTTTTAGTGCTGGGCACCGGAGGGCCGGAGCCGGAGATCCGGCTAATTTTGCCGGAGCCGGAGTTTGCTCAACTCCGGCAGCTATTTCGGTATTTGCAGATTTATATATTCAGTTAAATACGTTCAATAAAAACACTACAAATGACGATCATTTTAGTCTTATCATTATTTGCAGCCATTTATTATATCGACTTTGAAAGTCACTGATCACACGCAAGCTGCAAAAAATACGTAGTATATGTTTTAATTTATGTTGTCCTTCTACTTGCTTTTATTAAGTTTAACAATAAAATATTTTTAAAAAGATTCTCGTCTCGCGCAAGTACAGTACATAGGGGGCGGGATAGGGGGATGCATATTGTGTAAGGGACCGCGACGGTCTAGTTCGCAACTTTGCCGGAGCCGGAGTTTTATTTGCCGGAGGAAGAAAAGCCGGAGATTGCCCAGCACTAAGCCTTTTTTCATGAATCTATTTTGGTTTTGAGCATGATATTATATTTCGGAAATATACTGTATGCACAAGTAAAGTTACCAAAGGCCATCAGAACAAGTGCTAATTTTAGGTCTTTGGAAAATTCTCAATTCTCAAATAAGGTAATATGTGTTTTGTCTAAAGAATTGGTGTCCTTATTCATAGACAATTAAATAGCTTGGGAAGGTAAATGAAAAAGAATATGCCACCTCACGTTTTTAAACTGAGATCTACTTACTATTTTTTCTGCAACACTTTCATCTGAAGAGCCAGTGTGATATGATGACCAAAAGTGAGAGGATAGTAAACTGCAAAAGTTTGAATAATAGCTGGTATGAATCTAGCCTGCTCGCAGACTGTATTTTGTATTGGCCGGATCGGTATATTGGCCACGCCGGAAAATTTTCTGCGTGGCCAATACAGATCCGGCCAATACAAAATACAGTCTGCAAGCAGGCTAGTATGAATCATTCGCTCTGATGAAATGCCTTCACCCGAAACGTCAGCTATTACTGATTCACACTTTTCGCAGTTGCCATCTTTTCAATTTTGGCTAGTAATTTACACTACCTGTGTAGCACCACAACTTTTTGCTTATAACTTACAATAGTTTGATGGTCTTACTGACTACTTAATCCGGACAGTTTGCATTTGGGGTTTTACAATGGATGTTTACTGCAGTAAAATAGAGATAATTTTCCACTATCCTGCCCAGAGTCTGTCTGTTTCGATAGCTATCCTGTAGTTAAAAAAACTAGAGCACTAATTGGTTTTTACCCAATATTTAGCATTTTAGACTTTTGTTTCCACTAGTTTCTGTTCCAGAATGGGAGACATATGTTCTTCAATTGTCAATGATTTGTTTTTTCCTAGTATCTCGAAAAAAACTTTCTGAACAGAAAAAAAACAACAACCAAATGGAATTAAATATCAAAAGAAAAGCGAAAGAGCTAGAAAGATTATTCGGGAAGCTAAAAGAAGGGAAAGCACTATATGAGGATCTTGAACGGAAGTGTAAAACCTTGGAACAGGAGAAGGCTGCAGTTGACGCGAAAGTGAAGAAATGTTTAGAAGTGTTAAACTCTATCGATTAAAGGTTGTTTTCTTAGTTCTCTTAGTCTCTTTAGAATCCGTTTATATTTTATGGACTGTTACGTTGTTAGGCAAGCTACATGAACTCGATTAACCTGTAAATAGTGAGAAGTATGGTCATGGATATTATTTAGCTACATAGCACATTTTAAACAGGTTAGCCTTAAGGAGAAGGGAAACTCCTCCCTGCCATCCACTTAAATTTGAAAGAAAATAAATGATCGTTTCATTCTCAAAATATCTCGCTGCTGGTCATGATATTAATATAGCCCCCCAATTAGCTAGCTACGATAACATAGAGAAAAGTAACAATTGGTGAATGTGGGTAGCGAATACAAGTAACACACATTAATCCCTACTGACACAACCTCTCCGGTTTGATCACTGCATGCCGGGCAATTGTGGGTTTAATTAAGCACAGATTAAGTAAGTACAAATGCCTGAGGCATACCAATGCTCCTTCTTCTGCAGGGTTGCCAGTGGTACACATGAGTAACTCCAGTACAATGAAGCTACTGGTCGTATCATGCTTCTGTTGGTAGAATTTTGTTTCAAAACGTATCCCAGTTTTAACTTCCAGAAAACTGCATATATAACCAGGCAACAGTAGTAACTCTATATAGTACAATTACGTTACTGGTCATATTGGTAGAATTTTGTTTTAAAACGTAGCCCGGTTATAACTTCCAGAAAACGGCATGTATAACCGGGCTAGAGTAGTTAATTCCAGTACAATGAAGCTACTGGTCGTATCATGCTTCTGCCGGTAGAATTTTGTTTCAAAGCGTAGCCCGGCTGTGACTTCCAGAAAACGGCATATATAGCCGAGCAACAGTAGCAACTCCAGTACAATGAAGCTACTGGTCGTATCATGCTTCTGTTGGTAGAATTTTGTTTCAAAACGTAGAACCGGATTTAAGGCCTCGCTCGAGGTAATAAGTACAAGATGCCAAAACGTCTGCGGTTCTTTTAATTTGACTCTGTACATTAAGGTCAGTCTATACACATCGATATTTACAAGTTAGTTGACAAACATAAGAGAATCAATCAATTCATTAACAAAAATGAAGTTGTACTATAATCAGTGCATTGTTAAAACTGGAGTCAAATTCAAGTAATCAGTATTGTGGTGGGGCTGTAATACGTCGAGCTACTTCGTTACAGTATTTGTCTGGCACTCCTGCATCCTTCAGTTCTTTCAGCTTTCGTCGTTTAATGTCGTCTAACTTTTGTCTCCTGCAAGCAAAGTTTTCAAGTATAATTAGCATAATCAACACCACTAATGGACACTAATTAAAAAACTTTATTTATAACATAGTTTATTTTTTAATTTTAATTATTTTTTAACTTGTCTAAATAAACGTGTGGCAATGAACTAATCCAACGCTTGACGTTGAACCGTAGCCTAATAATGGATATAGAATGCTACAATCTTCTCTTCACAAAATGGCGCATTGAAAAGGGCATTTTACCCGTTCCAGACTCTTACAATGAAGAATTTCGCGCGGCTTTGGAGCTTTAACGAGATCACTGGTCATTTACCATTTAACCAAACCATCCGGTTTGTGAGAAATGTTTTTGTTATTCGCAGGATTTTTTTTATAGTTTCGAAATGGTCTCGTTTAGAAACTTATTTTTTCCACTTTCTCACGAATGGTTTCTTAGGAGCTTCCTGTACGTGTAAGCAAAGAAACAAGAAAAGATCCCACAGAAGAAGAATGTATTCACCTAAAACGTTCCCAAATATTTGTGTCTATGTCGAGAGCTCCGGTTTTTTTATACACCCTGTACAGTTTATATTAACTAATTTTAAGCTCAACAACATGCTTTATAATAACAACCAGATTTGTTCCGAAAATCTGGAAAATTATTATCAGTCTTATGTGCGCTGTGTACAAAACGAACCAAACATGAAGAACTAAACAAAGTCTTTTGATAAATGAGAATGATCAGTAAGCTCTATTCATGCTGATAGCTAGACGACAACTTTGCACAGTATACAAAGAATAGAATGCCGTAAAAACTGAATAAATCTCATAACGACGTGTAAAACAATACAGAACAATGAGTTGTATTCTATAGGCTATCGTCATGACTGCAGTGCTTCAATCTAGGCTGAGTTGTTCTAAGGTGAGTTATAGCACTAACGTAGGGTAAAAGTTAACCCACTGTTTTATTTTACTGTGTCAGAATCAATGTTTTTCGTTTAAAATTAACTTCTTAACAATTCAACCAATTCGTAACTGTTTCTCTAAGAATTAGAAACTGTGTTTCATAAAGTAGGTGCCAGAAAATTTGATCCGAGGCAAATTTTCACTAACCCAGGGTTAAAGTAATCCAGTTAATTATTTTTTTCATTCTTATACTAGGATTGCCATATTAACTAGATACGAACAAATGTGTAACCTTACCTTTCTTTTGCTTCCTTATTAAGTTTTTCGCCTTCCTCAAAGTACGATTTTCTCATATGTACACGTTCCTTTTCCTTCTCGGAAATCTGTTCCCGAATATCTTGAGCATAATGGTGTCTGCGAGAAGCACTCTGTCGTTCGGATTCCTCATCCTTCACTTGCTGCTCTTTTTGAGCTCTAAAAAGTATTCACAGTGCATCTGGTCATACACAAAGCTTAGTACACTGCAAACATTTGTCGCGCAATTTGTACGTGTCTTGAACTGTACTATATAACATGCTACATCCCTCAGATATTGTATAAGGGGTGTGCACCTTTTCTGCCTCTTCAAATTATGATCGGTAAGCTGTTATGCATGGATGGTTTTGACAGCGGTTAACGTTCAGTACAGTTTACACTAGACTTTACACTTACAGTACACTTGCAATACTGACAACTCCGATAGTGCCACATTATGACACATGATACACGTCTGATACTAAAACGTACGTATGCAGGTCTTTTATTTAACCGGTAAAAATTGTCGTTGGACCACCTAGCACCCCCAAGAAAAGATGAACTGCACTTAACTACGTCTCTGCATGGACAGATAACCAAGTATTTAGACTACCTGTTATGTTATCCCAAATATATAAATGCAAAAGTATTTACTGTAGCTACTCACACAAGAACTCTTTCGAACTCGGCTCTATCACGGGCAGCCTGTACCGCTAAAAAGTGTTCTTTGTCTTTTACTTGACGTTCACGTGCGTCTTTTAACATCTGTTCAGTTTTTGCTCTAAAAACAAGTAAAAATTCACCCGATTAAATATTCCGATCAATTGATTTTCCTCAAAGAAGCCAACTCACAAGTTGGAAAATAAAAGTTAAAACATTAGACCAAGATATGTAATCCTACTTCTTTTCAGCTTCTTCAATTTGTTTTCTTCGCCATTCTCGCTCGGCCTCTTCTTGATTTCTCTTGGCTCTAAGAGCATCCTGTTAACAAACAATAGATGACCGAACGGATTAATGAGTCAGAATGAAAGTTTGGAACAAACCAATGAGGTTGGTGGTGATGCAAGGACAGTGTCTGTTTACTGTTATAACCATGTATAACTAGCTGCTCACTGAAGATGAAGAAGGACAGTCTTGTTCCATATTATCGACCTCGTGCGAGATCTCCGTGCCGAGGTGGCCATACGAACTGCAAGCAACATGCATCTACAATTATGTTTTTTCACATTCGCAAACATCTATAGCCGCATGTACTGTACAGTATCACTATAATAGCGGGTTATATAACTGATTTTCTAGTTACTCTAAAGAGTGGTACAGCTTTTTTCTGGGCCACTCGGTTGGGGTAATTGTTTCTAAAAACAGCATTACATGTACATTTCTTGCTCCAAGACTCAGGGAGCGCAATCAGCCAGCAGTGCATGGAGAGAAAGGAAAGGAGACTACTGGAGAGAGGAAAGATATGAGACGAGAGACTTGTCAATTTCTGAGATCGGAAGTAGCCGTAGTGCATGCAGCTTTCTGTATTATTCACGTGTTAAAAACCGAACAGGACGCAACCGTCCGTAATCTGGGGTTGATAAATCTCTATCTTGCCCTCCCCAGTCTCCTCCTCTCCCTTTCTATGCGGCCGATTATATAACTGAGCCAGAGAGAGCTAGAGAGACTTGCAAGTCTAAGCACAATTGGAATAGTAGTCCAGAAAGACTTGCTCACACGACGAAGAATACCCAGTTAATAAGACCTGCGAACAACGAGAAATCAGAAAAATAACTAAATGCTGTCCATCTTTACCCTTTCTGCTTGTTTATCTTTTGCCCGTTCTTGTTGAGCTCGGAGTCTTGCAATTTCTAACTCTCTTTCATTACGTGCTTTCTCCAACTCTTCTTGATACGCTTCTTCACGAGCCTTTAAATGAACGTCAAGAATAATCTTTAGTTTACTTTTAGGTATTAGGTATTCATATTTTCTTGGATATTCCTCTAGAGCAAAATAAATGAGGTTATTTAAAGGGGTGTTACAGCGGCGTAACGTAAACAAACTCTTAGTTTGTTTACATTTCGAACTTCTAAATTGTTGAATATTGTGTACTAACAGAATATCTATCACTGTTTCGGTTTGGAATGTCCTCAAATGATAATACATAACATGATTTATTTCAAGAAATGCTCCAAAATGAGTTGAATCGATGCGCAGAAGGCGATTGTAACCGCCCTTTAACGCATGTCACGCCGAGAACCGTTTAATATAAAGATGGTGCGTGTCAGACATAAAGCATGCATGTATATGAGATTTGCGACGTCTCGAAGTAACTGAATGAAACTGAGCTACATTGTTTAGAGCTTCAAAATGGGGTTCCTTATGCTTCGAAAAATGCTATGGGCAAGACGTTCAAAAATGACCACATGATGTGGACAATTTATATTCTACGAGCTGTGTTTTGGTTTGCGTTCGAACACTTACTGTACTGTAACTGACTTCAACCTTAGTTTATTTTTAACAAAAAGACATTTAAAGGGGTTTAAAAAATATGACTTTATTTTTTTCCTGTTTATAAATTATTGTTCTCACCATGATAAAAACTATTTTGGCGTCATCGTCAAATATTCTTAGTTTATCTTTAATGAAATGTTCCTATATATAGGTCAAGTTTCCGGCAGAAACAGCCCAAAAGTCAACTAAACTGTCAGTCTGAGGCAGTTACTAACCGCTTTTTCCTTCAAATATTCCATCACTTTAATATCGACAAGTTTTTCTTGTTCAGCTCTCTGTTTCCTTTGGCGTTGAATTTCCTGCGAAAATAGAAAAACATGAATGTGTAGGTAAAAAGATATGATGAACGTGTCACCTTAATATATCTGGTATCAACAACATAAGTCTAAGAACACAGATCCTGAATTATATATTTTCAATCTTCGAGTGATCTTTCAAATTTTCAGTTTCGTTTGTACAATAATAATAATACCTACATCATTAGCTTTGTTCACGTCGTGCATTAACTGTTTTTGGGTATCCCGCTTTTTCAACAGCGTTTCAACATCTTCTAGCTGGAGTTTTTCGAGGTATTGCAACATTGCCTGAAATGAATAAAATACAGCTCATTTTAGTGGCGCGCATGAGTTGCCCATGGCTCAGTTGGGGAGTTTCAGCACTGGTTTTAGCTTGGATCGCGGTTGTACAGCGGATATTGCATGAAAATTGTGGACCAAGTGACGTAAAATGACGTAAAAGACATGTTTTTGGTTGCATTTTAAGAGCCTGGGGCCCCACTCTCCAGTGGCCCACTCCCCACTCACTCAGAGATCGGAAAATTCCGCCCGCTGCTGCAGCCAATCAGATCGCAAGTAAGGTCAGGATCTCGCACGCTGCTAAACAGCAAAAAAGTAAAATTCATGACGACAGGGCCCATTGGAAATATTTTATAGTTCCAAACGTCTATGGAAATAATATGGATATTATATTACATGTATCCTTCAACATTGTTCACATTAATTTGGTTTCATATTGTCTTAAAAAGAATGGGAAATATGAACACCTATAGGAACAGACAATCATGGAAATATAGACTGACGTTAGTGATACACTACCTGTGTTTCTTGATCTTTCTTCTGTTCATCGAGAAGCCGTGCCTGTTCATTATCAGCAATCTGTTGTTGAATCACCTGAGCACCCTTGATTCGCTCAATTTGCCGAGCTTGTTCCCGCTCTTCATATTCTATCAGAGCCTTGCGTCGTTCTACTTCCATCATATCATCAAGTCGTGTTTCCTCCTCTAACATTTCCTTTTTGATTTCAACTTTTTCAATCAACTGGGCATCACGAATAGCATGACATTTTGCGTTTAAAATAAGCTAAAAACAAAAAAAAATATTGTAATAATAGAGCTTTTTGTAGGTAGAGAAACACTGGGTTAAAAAACCCCGAACGAAATGTAAGGTGGCCTCCATAGAGCCGCGTTTTCATGCGGACTTCCCGGAAAGGTGTATTGTCTAGTACTATGACCAATCCGGACGATTTACAGTAATCTAATGTGGGTTAAAGTGATGAATATGTTTGATATTATTATGGTATTTAAGGACCTTGTTTGCATGTGTTTTAATTCTAGGAAGTTAGAAATCGCGTGCGCAACATTTTTTGGACGCGTGATTGTCCGCGCGGGCAAATTTCCGACTTGGCAAGGCCTGACTGCACTGATGCTCAAATCATTATAATTTATTGCAAAAAGTAGATCACCTCATAAAAAGAGCAAGCGGAAAATCAACCTTTATGCAGAATGATTGAAAAAACTCATAGCATAATGTATATTTGCTCCAGTAGATTGAGTATCCATGGCTCCACATACTTTGAATTTCCCAGCTCAAATAAACTGTCAATCAATCAATCAATTAATTAATCAATCAATCATATCAATAAATCAATCATTTGGTACACATACTTCATTTAACTTTTTGATCTCATCTTCTTGCTCCTCCATTTGTTCTGTTGCTTTTTCAAGAAGATACTGGGCTTTCTCTTTTGCTTCCTGAGACAAAGAATTAACTTGAATTAGTTACCTATTAAACTAAGGTAAACATTGATTGTTGATGACAGGTATTTAAAAACCAAATACCTGTCACATGATTGTTAAACATAATGTTAAATGGAGCACAGTTGGAGTAAACATTAACTAACTCTAATTAAAAACATTAATAACATTTAACTTAATTAAATGAATTAATAAGTCTCTTTCATTTGTGAGCAGTCTTTTAGACACTTTTTTATCCAGTTCAGCAAAGTCTGAGACAATACAGTTATATGTATACAGGGTCTGCCCAGGTTAATATTTTAATGTGAGTGCCGGGCACATTTTTATACAACAGGAGCATGAGAGGTGGGCTGAGACTGTATGTCAGCCTACTGTATAATCATGGCTATAACCATTGGACCCTCCTCCAAGTAGACTATTTAAAAGACAATGACGTTGTTTTAATTTATAAACATGCAATGTCAAAAGTTAAGAATTAAGCCAACCAGGCTTAACTAGAGGCAATTATCGAGACAGCATGCTAATGGCTTTTGCTACCCATGCTTCCTGTAACAAGACAAGCTACTGGTTATATAGTTGTTGACCTGACGATTAAATATACAATTGGATACTCAATTAAGATGAATTTAATTATTAATTTACCTGTTCCAGATCTGAAAGTTTTTCATTCTCCTTTCGATTCATTTCCAGAGTTTGCATGAAATTCTTTCTCTCTTCACAAGCATGCTGAAGTTCAGCTTTTCGCTGTTTTGCATCCTCAATAGCTCTTTGATGCTCTTCTTTAGTCAAAACACGTGCAGCATTCTGGAAAAGTGGGATACCTGTTGGAATTCTGAAGATAGTTTGACAGGTAGCTGCCATACTCCTTTGAACTGTTAGAGCAGTTACACGTCATACACTCCCCATGTAAATAACAGAGTATAAGAGTATACTTGGTTTGCACTGTCACTGACAGAGTTTGTCTCCCAATAAGTGAAATTGCTCCACATGATAACAGCAAGCCCCATAGCAAAATTCCTTTTACATTTGGGTAGCTTGAAAGAGAGTTTGCTATCACCATACCCAGTCATATTGAGTTAGTATTACTTATTATCTAGAGTTTACCTTTATTCGTGAAAACTCATAGCTGTCCAGTACCACAGATTTACCAGATGGGTCCATTTCAGGTACTCTGAAATAATACAAAACATCCAATGCAATTTTTCAATAAGAAATTGTACAAGCTTGTATTTTAATGTGTACATATATTCAAAATATAAACTGTGATTACATACTTGAGTTTCCTTATCATATCTTTTGTAATGATTTGAATGACTTCAGGTTCATGAGATCGTCTTTTACCTAAAAATAAAAATATTCTTTCAAAGTTTTGGTGAATGCATCATTACATTATATATAATGTTATTTGCCGGTTTGGAGTTCCATATGGAGGTATATTTGCAGAGCTCACAAAAACAGCCAGGGACCTGACGGGCCATTTTTTAGACAGAGGTAAGTATACCTCCATATGGATGCCAAAATAATATTTTAATTTATTTTTTACCTCCCCCCCTGACTTAATCTCCTGCCACAGGTCCGTATGGGCTCATATGGACCGGTATAGTAGCCAATCAGATTGCAGGATCAAGTAAAAAATAATAATTATATTCTACTATAATATATTTTATCCATGAGCAGCTGGTCAAAAAAGTACTAATTGACCAAGAATTTTGACCTCTAAACCCAAACTAAAACTCTAATTTTTAAGCTAATTCCTGAGTCCAGAACACACATTGAAATCTGAATATTGCTCGGTGGGTGGACTTCTGACCACAGTATACAGCTATACACAGTATATGTAGTATAGATATACTACAGGATGTGCACAGGCTACCTGACCGGTTGCCAATGAAAACAATCACTATGAAATGATAAACTGTTTTTAAGATTTTACCACTTGTGACTGGTGATCGATTTGTTCTCTCAGTGAATAAGTCTTCATGTGTAACTTCCTTGGAACGTGCCTTGCTGGGAGATCCAAAAAGGCTTTCATCCTGGAGGTAAAACACAGTATGAGTTAGAGTATACTAGCTGTAAAAAGTAACAACTATTTTTATTCATATTGATATACATACTTGATACTACAGTTTCAGTCAGTGTAAATTTTACAAGTAGTCCGTCTGTATCGTGGGCCATTAAATTGTTTCATATTTACAGTAAATACTAAATGTTATTAACTGCAACCCCATAGCATCATTTTCCTGAATCATCAATCTCGTTACTCACCACTGTTGAAGTTTTATTAATTGTACGATATTGCCGGTTTAACGAACGGCGAGAACCACTGGAGCCTCGCGAATCAACCGACCCAATTACACTCTAAAAAAACACAAATCAACGACACTCAAACCGTCATGACTAAACTAATGTCGAAGTAAACTAAGCCCAAATAAAATTATGTAAACCTTACCATAGTTTGAAACTATGGGTTCTATCTTTTCAACCTCAAATCAATGTTTCTTGACGTGTCTGCAACGAAGTACCAAAGGAAAATTTATCGACGAAACGTAAAACCGTAACTAGGCAACGGTTAACAGTGGGGATAAAGGAGGATACCTAGGGGATACCAGGCCTGAAGTAAAGACCGCCGGGCGGTAGGATCGCCGGCTCTGGAAGATTGCTGCATGCAGGCGGCGGCGCGTGTCATGGTTAGGAGGTTCAGTCACTGGGTTCAGCTGGTCCGAGTTGTAGAATCTGTGGTTACAATGTAATTGTGTGTAATTCACCACTAAAATATCCGGACCATGCTATGATCCGTGTCGCATTATTATTTATAAATAATAATCTTCCTAAAAGTAAAATATTCGAGTAGAGGACGTCTTTAGCTTCATTTCGTTCATTTGGTTTATCTCAATCCCATGCGTAGTTTTCGAGTTATCGGCCTTGGAAGGCACCACTTGATTAGAGAAGTTGCCCAGTATATCTAACCAGCCCTGCAAATGTGTCCCGCAATTGTATTGCTGGACATTAGCGACGGTTACAATAGACGAACGTTAACATATACTATCGTCTATCGATGTCCGAAACCAGGAACACATGGCATGAGAAGGGCGGAGGTGTGACCGATACCTAGGGGCTCTCAACTATGGTCTAGGGGCTCAGCTGACGGTTCCCTCCCTCGTAGCGGGGTATTGGGTTTGCCATGTCCCGCGGATAGCGCTCGAAGGTCCGAAATGCTGCCAGTGGCGTAAAGAGTGTGGCGTTCCAAAGCTAGAGGCACTGGCCGCAAACCTTTTTAACTTTTCTCTATAAGGCCACGCGCCTTATAGGGGGCCTATTATAGGGGGCACGAATATCCGAAAACCGTGCTGATTTTCAAATTTTAACCGTAATTCGCACGCTTATTTCTCTTTTAACCGTAACCGCATCAAAACCGCGTTAAACCGAAGCCTATCTCGCCACATACAGTGTATTTATACGCAATTAAGACACTTTATGATGCTATCTATCACTGTGAATCACATGAAAAACGAAATCTGTAAAACCTGCAAATCTTTCAGGCCCGTTCTATACGGCTTACTTTTCATGAGCCGTATCTAATGCTAATGAGAAAAATCCTTCGTGTTCGTTTATTTGCATTAGATTCGACACATGGATATTTTGGAGTAAAATGTGGCACGTAGGACTTTTCGAGTATGGGTGCGATTCGGGCGGGCGGGGTCCCCTGCAAGCACCGCGCGCCAGAATATTTGCGGTCCATCCCCGCCCGAAAATATCCAAAACCTCTGCAGAACAGCAGGGTACAGAACAGAGTGTGCTAAACCAATTTTAAGCTTATATTAACCGTAACCGCACGTTCAAAATTATTCGAAAACCGCTGCAGATTTTTGCAAGTAACCGAATCCGCAGCGTTCATGTAGACATTCTCCGCATCCGCACGATTTTTTTATCACCGTACACCGCACAAAATAACTTGAAATAATCGAAATCCGAACCCAAAAATAGGCTAAATCCACATAACCGTAAAACTATAATAGGCCCCCCTTATACATGGATCAGGGCTCCAATAGCCGTCTTGCCGCCCTACCTTATATACGCCCTGGCATAACACCGGAAATAATCCAAACGTGCAGTAAACTGGCTACCCACCAGTAATAAGCAGAGGTATTACAACAGCAAACATCGCTTTGTTTACATTTGATTTAGTATATAACACTAAGTTTCGGTGACGGTTAATGACGTTTACTTAGAATACTCACAAATAAAATACCTTTAAAATACTTGAGTTATCGTTAAACAATCTCGTTTATATAAATATTCTATTTCACTAATAACTACATGTCACTATTGATTGCACTTGGTTACAGATCCCGAGATACTATATTACACCACATAAAATTTCTCGCCATCGTCTTTCGCCGAGAAGTTTGGGGGTGAGCAAGGAAACATCCAAAATAACGATGGACCTTAGAAAGATAATTAATAAAAGGAAATTAGTAGTAGTTCAAACCATAGAAATACTATAGATATTACTATATATAATATAATACTAGTATTTCTATGGTTCAAACTCAATCCACAAATGCAATCTCTTGAAAAATAAACTTGGGAAAGTGTACTACACCTTTTCCAAAAACTTCGGCTAAAAGTTCTTTACTAGACTTCTTATTATTTCTCGAACGTTTCTGAACATATTCTACCGCAGTTGTATCACTGCATATTGATGAAAACTAAGAAAGAAAAACTTTGTTAGTACTGTGTAACTTACCCCTTCCCGCAAACATTTATATTTTCCGTAAACATTTAACAACCTTTTTTCTGATTCGATATCGAAGATGATGAAGTGCCTATGCAACGAAATTTTCGTTATTCAGATTTTTGTTCTATTTGAAACAAGATGCCTGCCAGGCATTAATCCCGCATCGATACTCGGTGGTGCATGTCAACAAATAGAACAATGGAAGTGAATAAGTTATACTTGGCTGACATTTCGAGCCTAGGCCTCTCCTCACGTCAAATAACGGTAATCTTAATTTGAATCTTATTTGTTCAAACGTACATTACCTGATCACATAGTAAAGCAATTACAAAGAGACCAAACAATATTCCTTCCACTATTAAACTTATTGTGTATACACTATAAAGGAAAAAACAATTAAAATACAATTTTTGTCAATACCATGTCCTGTACATTGAACTAAGATAGAACTGGAACGCTACGTCAAGGCGGGAGATTTGAAGCCAAAATTGCGAGCTATCCCCAGTCTTTCCACGAAAAGAAAACACGGCCAAAACAAACATACATCGGAAAACCCCATAAAAACGCATTTTAAAAGCACAAAAAGTCTTTTTTTCACTCTGATTTAGAAACTATTACAGATTTCCTATGCAAACCACCAAACAGATCATTTCCAAGACGGCAATTCGTTACTATATGTGTTACACTTGGGTGAATCGCGTGTATTTGACCCCCAGACACGCGTGGCTTGAGCTTCAATCGCCCAAATGGCGGCATAGCAGTAGGTAGCGTTCCAGTTATATTTTAGTTCAATGGTCCTGTATGCGTGTAAGTATTTTTTTATTCGTTCTCTACTGCTTCTTATCATAGTACTACTCGCCGGCCGGGAATCCCACAAGCTGTAACAAGACCGTAACAGAGTTGCTGGAAGGGCGCGATGTCTTCGCATGCCTTGTCCCGCGGGCTTGTTGACAAGTCGTCAAGAAGTTGTTATCATATATAGTAACAGGTCGTTCAATCTGCAATGCTACAAACTTGTTCTAACATCTTGATGTTGTCTTGCAACCATCAAGTTTTTACCAACTTGGTATCCACAAGGCTGTTGAAACTTGGGGAACTAACAGCGTTCTTACAGCTTGCAAAGGCATTGTTGTAGCTTGTGAAATTTTCGCGATACTCTGATCCACAGTATTTTACACCACGTTGCACACTTCATTATATTATACGTCACTGTCACACTGACGAGACACACTCGTAGTTCACTGCATGAAATACTCTTGGTGTCCTCGACAAAGCCAAATGTAGTCAATGAATAGTCAATGACGTATGAAGTGTACTGTATTACAAAAGATGTACGGCGAATACGTAAATTTATAGCGTGGTACATGTTGGTAAAAAATGTTGACGGTTGAAAATCAAGGAGAATTGATTACGAGTGTTTTCTCAGGTAGAAGAATTACGACATCAGTTCTGAAATTGACCAGTGTTAAGGTATAAGACTTTACATTAGACTTGAGCTTAAGTAATTCAGATGCCAGGAATGGCACGACTATCTGATCACGTGATCGTTTTCCGATAACTGGGTTACTACCCAGGATGGGGGTATGTGTAGTAAATATATGTTATTTACTGGCTGGGAGGTCCGGATAGAAAAATATTTTTTCGAGGTCTTAAAAACGGCCCGAGGCC
>JAOTOK010087401.1:0-15389 GCA_025770025.1 Virgularia gustaviana | reverse complement strand
ATCTTGTTAGTAACCTTCTCAACAATGCTATAAGTCGGTTATATACCTTAGACCTCGGTTTATATGCTAGTTATTAAAAACCGAGGTCTAAGGTATATAACCTATACAAGTACATCCGGTAAATTATTACTTATACATGAACGAGACTGTTAAACTTTAGATTTCAGCAAAGCGAGTAGCTATGGTAGATCAAGGAACGTTGCTTATGGAAGGTTCAAATATGCTGTACGTTGTGTAGCGTAAGTAGTTGCTCGTAGACGTGATCTTGTTACCTGCCGGAATTTCCGAGATATTCGTAACCATAGTTAACGGTAGCATTAATAATTCTCACAAGGCAATCATCTCTTTCCCAGTAGTAACGGAGCTGTGCAAGCCAATCAAAGTCATTTTCACGGGAAACCCCTAGACAATGAGAATTGGGTTTAATTAATGGTAGTTTTAATTTCGTAGTTGTCATAAAGAGGTTACATTTGTTGAAATTCGCGAATGATATTGTATCAAAATTATTATGACAAATAATTATGGTCAGTGTTGTTTCTACTGGTGAACTATAAATGGCTGTTACTTTTGGTTTGAAAATTTTCTGAAAACGTTTTACAAGTTTTAAAGTCGAAAACAACGTGATTCCACCCATCAAATAACAATGTTCAAAAAGTTAACCATATATCTTTTATGCTTTAATGCAAGTTTTAATAAATATTTAAATGTTTTTAAAACATTGAACAAACGTATCGTTGTAGCGTCAGCCCACAATTTCAAGCGTAATCTGGAGTGTACTATCATAAGACTAACAATATATATATAGTACAATATATAAAATTTGTACATTTATACGTAAAACATTAGGTACTAAGGAGTACACAATGTTGGCTAACCTTTGTCCACCATGTCTTGCACCACATCTCTGGCATGAACATCAATGGTGACTAAGGCACCAAGAGTTGTTCTGTTTTGTTTCGAGAGTTTACCTCTTACAAGACTTACAATATCTTCAAGCTAAAAGATAAAATTGTTAATTATTTGTAAATAAATTGAGAAAAGAAAACAATACAAGGAAACAATACAAGGAAACAATAAGTGCTAATGCATCAATGTGATTTGCGAATTAGAGTTAGTGTTATCATAGTTATTTTTACAATTTCTCGCAGAAGTTTCAAAAACGGATCGCGGTTGCTTACCTGTTTTGTGAGTTTCTGATGGTATTCCTTCAAACCGTTAGGTCCACTGCGAATTGCTTCATGTACTTCGGACGTCCAGTAGATTTGACTCACACAAATCACAACCTAAAAGCACACATACCATGCATGTAGTATAAATGTCCATACATTTCACAAGGCCCTATAGTGTACAGTATAATACTGAAATGTGCTACCACATTTACCTGCCCTGGCCATTCCGTCACCCAGTGTTTTCTTTCTTCGATGGCGTAAGACTATAAACAAAATACGTTGTTTTCCTTTTAATTATTATTGTTTTTAGTATTCGATTTCGATCTTGCAGATATGGATTGTTTGATGAAAAGTGGTGAATTTGTGTATAAATTATTATTCAATAAGAATTAACCTCTTTCAAGATACTGTACATATTATTGACAATAATTATAGCGTCGGACAAACAATATCCTTTAAAGAAGTCACGTGTTTCATAACTTCGCTAATACGAGATACCATAATTGCTACTATTACAATATTGTCGTTTTTCTGCTATAAAAGTGATGTAAGCGTCAAACCTGGACAGATTTTTCAATGATATCCCTGATGCTCACGAGCATGACATCCTGAACCTAGAATAAGGTTACACATTAACGACCGAACTACAACGGAACAACGGACTCATTCATATGGCATCTACCCGATAAAATTGAAAAAAATCTTTAAAATAAAATTTAAAAAGTAACGTACTTGCAAAAGCCATTTTTCAACTGCTCCTCTAGCTTCTGATGTTGAGATAGTTTCACTAAAAGGGACCTATACACAAAGACACAGTTCGATCATTTCCGTTATTTTTTCAAAACGTATATAGTACCGTACAAGGCTTTCAAGAAACAATGTTCACTGCCGCCTATACTTCCTCCCTACATGGCAAGTTCTCGGCTCTTCCCATTTCCAATTCTTTTTCCGTTAACTTACATATGCTTTCCGTACATTAGGTTGGACGTTGCATCAAGCCCCCGCGATGGACGTGTTCCTACTAGATCTATAACACCCCTGTCAATGCCCCACCGTACTTTTCAATCCCAGCCTTCTTCGCCAAATAATTTTGAAAGCCCTGATTATATTCGCCTATATTATCTCGCTAGTACAACCTAATAATTCACGTGCATGGTTTTATACAGATACGCAGGGGTTGTATCACTTCCACATTGATCTATATCGTCCTCTCTATATCGTCTTAAAATTAGGTAGACATGAGATACTTCAAAATAACATAACTTACTTTTTCCCCTTCACTGCTGAACATGTGAGTGATGTCCAAATTTTCTTTAAATTGTAATTTGGCCATGCCTTCGAAGCACTTCTTCAAATGCGGCTGTACGCGATAGGGATCTTTAGTCTCGGACAATATTTCCAACATTTCATCATTTGACAGGAAGAAAAATCTAGGTAAATTAACGTTTAAATTTGTATCGTCAATGTCCCAATAATGTTTTTGCATCTTTGCCCTATCCCCACCTTGGGAAAGGCAAGTACGGATATAGCATGAATAACTTTCTATGAAAACTTTAGGGAATGAACTTCAACAAGCATCGATTTATAATAAATTACCTTGAGAAGAAGAGACGTTTCTTCTCCAGATAGGCATTCAATCCTTTGTTGATTTGATCCAGTAAGCTGTTGCTGTCGAGCAACCTTTCAAACATACCTGGCATTGCAGTAGCAGGTAACACCTACCAACACATAACCATCGAAAATTTACATTATATTCAGGAGATACAGTATAAGGAATTAAGAATAAGCACACTTGATTTCTAATTAATAATGAAGGCTATGTTAGCGGTTGCAGTTAATAAAGCTGTATGTTCATTCTACTGTGTTGGTATAATCTCCCAAAATGGCTAAATTTTCGCTGCATGCGAGAAAGGCTAATCTGCATTATAGACGGTAATACATGAAATAGCAATTTTTTGTATACTGATTGGCTAAAGTAGATAGCAAATAAAAAAAAAATGACGATCGGGTCATTGTTTTACCGAATGTTTTGCAAATGAATTGAATTGCACTAAAGCAATCTATTATTATGAGACAGGCTATACGAGAAAGTTTGTCCGTTTTCCTGTTATCGTTCGGTATATGAAAATGTCAGGGTTAGAACAGGCTTCGTATTGCGCCATGGCAACATCGGTAACTACCGAGATGGTGCATAATTGATTAATTTATCAATTTGGCATTCTAAACTTGGAAACAACAGCCAGGTGATTTCAAGTTTGCAATTAGTTTGCATGCCTAACAAGTTTGAAAATCACTTTATATGTGCATCATCCTGGTAGTCACCGATGACGACACGATACATTCCGAAGTAAAAACAATATATGCGCAGAAATTATGCGCCGATAGTGAGAGTTCCTTCATCTAGTTTAAGGCTCTGCACAGATTCGTGATTGATTATTAAGAAAATAGAACTGTGTTAACCGTAATCGTGACTTCCTATCCAGTGGCGCGCGAGGGGGGGGGGGGCATGGGGAGGGCAACTTCCCCCCGGCGCCAAGATTGGGGGGGCGCCGTTAGGCGCGCGTGAAAATAATTTATGCAATTTCATCACGTAAACATCGTTTACGTCGATACATATTGTTGTATACTTGGACTTAAATAACAGTGATAAAACTGGGTAACTGACTACTTTAATACAAGTTCCGACAAAACGTAAATAAAAGCGCTGTCTTCGTCATTATATCAGTTGCTTGCGCATTAGTAACGGTCTAATATTTCAAATGTACGCGTATATTATACAAATAACGAGTCTAAAGACTCAACACCATATACATCGTATACATTGTATATTTATTCAATTTCATCACGTATACATGACGTTTATACATCACGTAACAATGTATATAGGGGGAGGGGGCGCCGAAATCGCTCTTGCCCCTGGGCGCCACAAACCCTCGCGCCGCCACTTATATGTACATATACTAGCATGCATGTTTTCAAACACATTATCTTGGAAACTAACCTTCGGATCCCTAACAACAAACTTCATGATGTCTTTCCAGTTTCGATCAACTGTTTGAAACTTTCTTCCCTCTTCAGGCATCTGTTGCATGATATCTTCAGAACTAAAAATAGGCTCCAAATAAAGCCATTGAGCTTGAACCTAACACGAACGAAAATAGAATTCTTGTTGTTACCGCCCAGGGGTATAGATTCAGGTACTGTAGTACTGCAGCAGAATAGTACTGTGGAAAATTAAATGCAATATCAATAGGCTGAAGTATCTTTTGCGCTACACTTAAGTAATACATTTTTTCTATGCTCGACTTTCGAAAAGCTAAAAAACACTCGCCTATCGGTTCGTGTTTTTATTACGCTTTTCGAAAGTCTCGCAACATCCCGCGTGCAAGAATAAGAGAACCATGCACGGAAATCCATACGGTATTCCTTTAGTAATACAGACAGACAATTTTGCCGAAATTGATGTCCTATAACCTCAGTGATTACATTCTGTACATTCTGCTACTTACAGTACATACACATTATCTTTAGTTGGTACTTACTTTTAACCATTCATCGATGATTTCCTGCATTTTTAGTAGCCTTTCCTCCCATGCCTATAAAATTTTACAATGGTCTTATAAGTGTCTACCACTCTACCGTGTTCCAAGATCGTGTATATTAAGGGAAAACATACCTTAATTTCAGCTTCAAAAGGTTTAATGAAAGGCGACCCTCTCATTGTTTGCGTTTTAACAATCTGGTCGTCCAACGTTGTCTGGATTTCATCGACCGCAGCTAAAATGTGCACCCCAGTATCTCTGTATTGAGAAGTGTTAAACACAATCTCATCCCAGTCGTCGACCATCTTTTGCATGGCTTTCTCCAGAGAGAATTCCTAACACAGATTTTGAACAAAAGTTAACATCTATATAGATATACATTTATACACGATATTCATAAAGATCAAACCCAGACGATTTTACTGCAAAAGGTACTCATCTATTTCTTGTATATGTCGACTGCATTCACCCAGAATTCAGTCTTACTGAAGAATTAAATTTTAGACGATGCACTTTATTATAGATAAAGAAATGAAGAAAAGAACACCTTTGAAAGTAACTTTTATTGTTTTTATAGTCACTTTTTGCGGTACGACATCCAGGAAATTTTTGATTAAGTTACAAATATCAATACCACCAGATTTCAACGTTTTTGAGTGGTCAACCAACCAGAAGCAGCGAAAAAAGACAGTATTGCAATTTATTGACTGACGACTAACCTTACTAGCAGCAACACTGATCGCTTCAAAATCAGCCATACAGGGTCCTAAGTTGTACTTCAAGAATTTCCTCAAAGTGCTTCCAGAATCTGGAGTGATATCAAAGCCAATGATATCCGACATCTTTTTCCAATGTCGTGGTCGTATTCCGTGATTGCACAGCGTAGCAATAATTGGAATGTTTGTCTATATGAATAAAAATCAGATTTGTTCGTATATGTGGTCGTAATTAGAGGTATAGTCAGGGTTGACTTAGCTACCGAGAAGTATGAATGTTTTACTATATGACCTACAATCGCGTACAAACCAAGTATGTACCATGCATGTTTCCCGATACAGATTGGCCACGAGGATTGTAGTGTACACATTACGAAGATTCAGATTTGACAACGACTAATTCTATCGCTATCGAAGGGTGAGGAGTATACCATTCTGGATGACGTTGGGATAAAGTAGCAATTTATAACCTACGTACGACTTATAGAGTTCGTTCTGTGGTTAGGACTAACTCGCATGATGAATTACTGGAATTATTTAATCCATCCAGTCTACTTACACTAAATGCAATGAGTCTCTAAATGCAAGTTATCATGATCCAAATGACGGGACCTAATTCTCCCGTATAGCCCCAACACTTCAAGCTATCCCTAGTAAAGACCCATCGAAAATATAGTTTGTGCTGTAAGCTATAAGTACAATCTCTACCTATTCTTATATGGTTCAGTACTTGCTGCAAAAATGATCAACTTGTAATTATGGCCTAGCTTTTAGTATATTATCGGTGTATACGTATAAGAAGCTAATTAATTGTAAATGCAGTGTGGTTTCAGCGCGCAAGAAACAAGAGAAATCGATAGAAAAACATATGTGCATAATGGATGTCAAACTACAATCCTTTTACGAGAAACATTACCTTGAAATCTTGTATTTGATTACGAATATTATGAACGACTTTGGATGCTGGAGATTCTTGTTCTTTCTCCTCTTCTTTAGAATCACGTACTCTGGATTTCTTGTCTTTTTCGTCTTTCTTCTTGGAAGTAAACAGCTTGGATATCTTGTACATTTCCCGCGAGTATTCTTCGGTCTGTATGAAAGCAAAAGTTCTGATCACAAAATGTGGCTTTGAACAATTTGTTCTCAATAACAACAACTACAACATAAAATATAATATTTAGAGATACTAAGACTTCGACGTACTTCAGCTTCAATTATTTCAGATTCTAGTTCATGAAAATCTCCATCCATCCACTTCTTTTCTGCTCGTTGCCACTTCAAGACAGTGGAAAACAATTTCATATAGGGATCGATGCCCTGCTGAATAACTTCCACTTGGGGATAGGTTGTTTGTTCCCATTTGAAAAGCTCCTCTTCCTACACAAATACAAAGTACATGTCTTCAATCACACTTGTTACTTGTTTCCCTTGTCTTACCTTGCCTTGCTTTCCTTTCCCTTCCCACCACAATTATTATAGTACATGAGGCTGTTTGCCTTACCTCGTTTATAAAGCTTATTGATTCTGTGCTATCTGCCAGTTTTCGTTGGACTGTTTGGAGATCTTTAACATACTGCATCATCATGTCGAGGTCGCCATACTCACTGAACTCATCAACGCGTCTATTTGAAAAATAATGTAATTGGGGATCATCACCGATTGTTCGGTAACTTACTAGGCGTGTGAGATAATTATGCAAAAACTGAATATGAATAGTTACTCAGGATTAGCGCAAAAACTCATTGGAGGTTGAGCACACGACAGAAAAGACTTTCCAAGGAACGGTAGAGAATTATTAGAAAACTTTCCCATAGAAAATTATATAGAAGTAGAAATAGGGTTAATATTCAACTCTATTTGGATACTGGTACTTCATATACGCATACCTTTGTAGTTTGTCCAATTCTAACATGACCTTTTCTCTTTTTTCGGTCAAAGCACTTTCGCCTCTCTTTTGCGACTCAGCAACGATCTAAAAAATATTTGAAAACGTTTCTTGATGAAATACAAATAATAATCCATTGAAAGTGTACTCATTACATACGTGGATAATTTCGAAAGTCAAACCTCGTCATTTTGATCAAATACCGGCCCGATGTCCTTCGGCCAGTTTAGCACTGTACAGTTCAGGTTAATGTCTTCTTGGGTGAAAGTATAAGACTCCAACAAATACGAAAGTCGGCTTTGCGATTCCTAAAACACACATGAGCAATTGAGGTCATAGACTTTCATGTGGTCACCTGTAAAGCTCTCGTTCACATTTTATCAAATATCTGAATAGCACTGGCTGAACATTGTGGTGAAAACTAATTTATTTTGTTAACAATACTGCATCAAGAAAGACAATTATTAAACTACTCCAACAATATATAGAACAAGAAAACAATGTGGTATTTTTATAAAAATTTCCCCGAAACTGGTGGCATGGTCAAGGATATGCTCAAAAATTAATAAACAAAATCTTTACATTAATTTACCTTTATCTGCTCATTCAGTTTAACTAATCGTGTCGACTTGGCGTCCTTGATGAAACTGATCATGTCTGTCATTTCTTGGGTGTCCTCCGGTACCTTCAACGCTCGCGCCTTCATTGCTTCAAACTCGTTACAAATACTACACAAGAAATAAGACATGTAAGAAAATTGGTTGCAATGTATACAACCTATTGTAATAGAAACCGGTACGTGGTGGCACATCAGGTTAACTATAGTAGTGGATTCTTCAACCAGGTGTAAATAGGAGAATGTATACGGTCAGGATATGGAAGGTACAGTATCCAAATTTCAATAGCCTCGTACTGTTCCCCTTCTTGGAAAGTTTTGTAGATATGAAACTATTTTAAAAACGTCAAGTAGGGAAAGGAAAGGTATGTGGCTATTAGTCATATAAATAAATAAACTTCCCAAAATAAGTATGTACCTAATTCTAATTCGAAAAAAAAATATTAGAAACTTCCCGCAGAATACCACAGAACAATTATATTCGTTAATATTACAACTCTACCTAATATTTTCATCTCGATGATCTGTTGCCAGTTTGGTAAGTAGCTGCTCGGCAAAACTATGAGACTTTGAAGCAAGACCTCTCTTCAGATCGTCACAGTCGAGTTGAACCATGTCAAAGTAAGCAATATTTGGCAAGCTGGAGACTTCTCTTGCAAGAGTACGATATTTTTGGATCTCCTTTGGTCAAAAATAGTAAAGTGGAATCAAAAGGTAAGCGGTGCGCATGGTAATATATGGGATAAGGCAAGTGCAAACGAATAGACAGGATATAAAAACACTGATAGTAAAAGTGGTGCGGGATTGTAAAGTATTGGGTAGATACAGTAAGCACCGATACACTTAAGTACAAATCGGTGTTCAGGTAGACATAAGGCATAACCGTTCTGCACAGTACGAAATTTGGTGTATGCCTTTACCGCGGGATACACTTAAGGTGCCTCACTACACTTTCATCTATTGCAGCAAGCCATTATTTTCTTAACTTTTTGCAGAGCATTATCAAACTCTTACGCATAGTTGTTATCAATATTGGCAATATTTAAGCTGAGGTGGCGTACCACGCATGGGATCTAGAGTCCCGTTTGTACGTCCACCTATTGGTACTTTTTTTTGCCAATAAAACTCCATAAAGTCAAAAATAAAACGACACCGAAGCATTATGTTTCCATGGTTACCGTGGGATGCTAAAATGGCATATTTGCAATTGCACTCTGTCACTTTATCAATTTCCTTCGGTAAATTTTCTAGTTGTTTTTTCAGGTATATTACGTCATTACGTCTTTTGAATTAGAAAGTTTAATATTATAAATACTATAGAGAAAATCGTACGAGCAGTTTTTTTATAAGGGCTCGTAGGGTTTACCGAGGTTTTACTAAGAAATGTATATTTCTACTAATGCGACATTGCAAGGCGATGTGCAGATTATGTGCAATTTTATTTGTGACGTCACCAAATTTGAATTTTTAATTTGCACGCGCATGTGATCAATAGTTGCGCACGCGCGGGATTGTGCAGGATGTGCCCGGGGAGCTTCCCTTCCAACATCTCAACGACCAAGTCAGCATCAGAAATCTTTGCAAACGCGGCTTATTTCCCGTGTGAAGTGCTCATGGTTTGAAAATTTAGGTCTTTTTAACATCGTTGTACTACACATTTCAAGGTTTCAAACCATTTATCAGTCAAGTTCATTATCGATAATAATACTTCATAGTTTCCTACGTAATTGTTATGTGTCTATTAAAATTTTATTCAAAAACAATAGACCATTAAATTGGAAATTAATGTATATTTAATCTGCCGCTCGAGCATTTCCGTAAACATGCACCAATCTGTAGGTCCCTAAAAATCATTCTGGAGGAATAAATACGGTCGAATGAATGGACGGCCGTGACTTACGTTGGTATAATCTTCAAATGTATGCTCTTCCTCAATAAATTTGTCAACAAGGGTTTTTGCTTCTCCCGAGACCAACATTTTAAATCCATCTTACACATAAGAAATATACACAATATGAACGTTAGTTTAAACTACTCACAGCTACAGCAGCATAATCAATATGAAAAATACATGCTACTTACCAAATCGTGATAGGTACTCAATTGGCTGCTCCAGATTCTTGTCCACCGCCTCGGCCAGGAATTTTTTGCACCCAGATAGCACAACATCGTCGACTTTAGCGTCAATCGGGGTAGTAGTGTTGCTGCCAGACAGCCACGACTAAATAAAAGACAGAAGTAGCATAGAATTAATGTTCTTTTTTAGTACTATACAAGTCGGTAACACTTTTACACATGCGGTATGAGGTGGCTTTTCTAAAATATTTTTTCTTGGTTCCAAAAACGAGACCTCTGAAAAATATATATTAATTTTGCAGTATGGGTCTCCCAAGTCGTAAATAACATATATGTATTTCTAGAAAAATTATGGTAGATTTGGACAAGTCTACAGTATTAGCACGTCTTAGAGCTTAAGACATATTTATATAGTTATCGAGTAAAATACCTGTACGGTAGGAACATTTTGCATTGTTCCAGCGATCGAGTCAACCACATGAAAAACAGCTGCTTGAACGTCGCTTAAAACGGGATAAAACTGCATCTTATCGTCGTCATCAAGAATTAACTCAAGCTTGAAATTAGGAAGTTTATTCTCATGTCGCTCCTCAAATAACACTACCCAAGCCCTGATAGTTCTGATAAGGATTTCTTTCAACTAGGAAGAAAAACAGATTATGCTGTATAGTGAAGACGACTGAAGACACGGCCTTAATCTATTAGTATTTATTGCTTGGAAATACTTCGACTTACTGTTTGGTCTGTTTTTTTTGTTTGAACCAACATCAACAGCATTATACAGTACCGTAAAGAATTATAATTTTGCCTCAAACATGGACATAAAACCTTGCTCAAAGTCGAATGTTTTAAATCAAAAACACAATGCAGTTCGCCATTAAAATGTAAACTTGGTAACCTCAGGACCTTCACAACATCGTGTTGTTGGCTGATGCATGCGCACAAATTATAATTTTGTCTTTCTTTTTATACTAGGATAGAGCTAATGTAGCTACATGAAAGTGCAGGACTACACTTATACCTGATTAGATATTAGTACAGATACACTGTTATAGAACGAATCAAGTTGGTCTGGCTTCAAGTGTTTTAAACTGTTTTCGTCAACAAAAACTTTTACAATTTCTGGAAACCAGCTAAAAAACAAAAAAAAATCCGGGTCAGTATAATGCATTACGGTGGTCATTATTTGAATAACTAAATACGATATGAACTGATGTTATAATGTCACAAATACCTGTGCATTAGTTTTTCTTCCATTTTCTCACAATCTAAGGTTACATTGTTTTTCAAATGTTCGCATTCAATTGGTCCTTGGGATCTAGAACGAGAACAATATCGTTTCTTGAATAACTTAAATAATAGAAATCAATAACTGCAATTTTGGAGAATTTCTAAATCAAAACCAGTCGTCGCTTTCCAATTCAGCGACGTTTGAAAATCTCCTCTTATAAAAATTTTGAGTAGTAATTATTAATAAAATAAGCATGCATATGGCAGTAAAAATGGGATGGCCATATAGGTAGTGCGAGACATGGAAGTATGACAATATTTATTATAGGAAACAGAACTCTTTTTAGCGTTTCGATTTGCGATTTTCCGTGGAGCATTTGACATACTGTATATAGCATACAATTATTATATTTCGCCGTGAAAGACGAACCGACCTATTATTTCTGGCGGTCATTGCTTTACTGTTTGGTCAAATGACCCAAGATTCCTTGTGAGTGTGCTTATCTCATAACCCTATAAAAGCACTGTCATTATAGCGTGGACGTTAGGGATCGTACGAGATGGAGGAAGCGTATTTTACAGCTGGTTTATTATTCGAAGTGGAAACGGATTTATTTTAAGCCCGTTTCCACTTCGACAGGCCGCTGCGCTAAACATGTCGGTATGTATTGTACTGTCAGTATGACATACCTCAACTTGGCCAAGTCAACAATCAGAAGATTGGCATAATTGCTATTTTGACAAATACCAAGAATCGTTTGCATTGAGTAATGCAGGATATGGAGATTTTCAGCAATGGATTTCTTTGCAGTATTGAAGGTCTCGCGCCAAGGACTAGAGTAATCCAGTCCACTAAAAAGCAACACAAACGAATTAAAACACGAGCTCGTTATGCGAGCAAAAAGTGAATATTTCACAGTACATACTACGACTAGTACGTCCAGTAACAAACTTTAGTTGCATGTAAAATGCTAGAAGACTTTGGGTGTAATATTTTATGAAACGCTGTGACAAGTCGATGTGAGCTGATGAGAGCTGCCAACTCACTGTCGTTTGGCGCCATTATCGTAGATTCTCAATTTCTATGCGAAGGTCGGTGAGAGTGAATCAAAGTCCACGACAATGGACAATACGAAAGCGAGTTGGCAAATCTCATCAGCTCACATTGACAATCACCCTCGTCTATCAAACTTGCGCTTGTACAGTGAAAACCCGCACCATAAATGGTGGGTTAACTTTGAATCACACATTCACGAATAACCACCCAAAATACCGAAACTGAGTTACCACCTGGGCACAAGAAACTGAAAGGGCGGGTTGTAGTATAGACCTTCAAGGCAGACATGTTGGTATGACAATCAATATAGAGATCATCAAACATCGTACCATGGTTCTTCAGGTAAGTCTTCATCTTCTTCCACACCTTTTACATCTGGTTTCAGCAATACATGTTGCACTGAAGGAAAAATAACCCCAGAACTCAATAATACTTCACATTGAAAAGACAAAAGAAATCAACATATCATCTCGGTGCATGGCTTCACGTGGTATGGAATTTCAATCTTAGTTTAATGCAAATAAACTCTCACTTTGGGTTACTTATTTAGACAAGGTTGGTTTTCATTTACATATGTCTTTGGTTCATGTTTTAGTACTCGGTCGATTCCCCACGACGTGTTTTAAATCTCAAAAAACACTTTGTTCCTGATGTAAAAAGTACGGAAAGAACTGTTGTATTATCTAAAGATAGAACTTAGCTAATATCTGATAAAATATCTGATTGTCAAGTTCTAACTAAAATATCAATGATTTTTGTGTTAAATTACACATGGCTACGCAAATCTGCCAGAAATGTCTGTACACGGTTCATTTTTGCATTGATTATTTTACTGAAAAAGCTAACACCTTGTAAGTTGTAGAAAAGTTGTACAGTTATAATACATTAGCTACAGTAATACTCATAATTCTATAAAATATACCCATGGCTTTCTTCATGCTTGCTTCATACTCTTTTTGTACTTCTTCCTGTAGCTCTGTGATGTATGGCTGTAAATGCTGTGAGCTAACAAGACGAGCTGGGATCATCGTCAGAATATCGTACCACCACTCGTCTGCCATGGGAGTCACCGGGCCATTTTGAACGCAACGTTTCATGTATTGGTAGTTCAGCTGATAAATTAGAATATTATTACTGATAAACATCTGATGACAAAGGGAATTGTAGAATGTCTTACATATGTATAGTTACCGCCAACAATCATTTGACTTCGAAGTGAAAAACAGAGGAAGCAACCTTTAATTTTTGACAAACCAATTATAGACTATACCCCTCCGATATACGTTAACAATAGGACAAGGTCGAAGGTTCGCGAGAAATTGAACAGTTTCGCACGAAGCCTCGTTATGGCGTTTTCAAGGCCACTGGAACGTAATTCGGAAATGCTCTATAATGCTCTGTTTATACCGAATTTGGAAGTGTTTACGCATATTTGATTGGACACGTAGTAGCAGTGTGAATTGCTTCTTTAAAAAAAGACGCAATTATTTGTCCAATCTCCGCACTACAAGCATGAAAGGGTTAAATGTAGGGCGAGCCGGTCATCTCTTTCCTTTTTGTTAATCCAGCTCAGGGATAGTGATGAATATACGGTATACAGTTGATTAAAGTGCACATGACATTAAATTTGACCCAAGGAATTTTATGAATACTCCTTGAAGATCATTTGAAATGATAGAGTATCAGATTTGTACAACTTTGCTACCTTGTTTGGTACGAGAGATATTCAAGTTTGCTGATATGCAAAGCATCATATGATATTACACTGCATAATGAGTTTGCAGAAGTAAGGCCGTAATTAACGATCGAAGTTCTGCAAATTCGCTTCTCAATCAGTTCAAATATTATTATATGGTGTTTAATAGTCATAAAATACTTGAGACACATTTTATGGCACTTCAGACAGAGAAGAAAATCAAAGATGGCAGCCGGAGAAGCTGTACTGCAAGATCGTTTTTGAAGTGTACTATTAAGATTTTCATGTTCAATGTAAACTATACTGTAGCATTTGAACTGTATAACCAAAACCTACCCTGATTCTTCGCTCCCGGCTCATCATCTATACAGCAATTTACAAGACAATATGGGTTAGACAACTTAACTAAAAGTGATCACACGTTTAACGTTATAGATTTGTACGTATATGCTAGAAACCTCTACGACAGGCACGTTCTTAGGGGCACATTAAACGTGTGTAATTCAAAACCGCTCGGGACACAATTTTCCATACAGTATACATGTTTATAACGGTAAATTGAACTAGGATGATAAACATGGGCGTTTAATAGAAACATAGGGTCTTTTCTTGTTCTCTAGTAATCCTTAATTCCCCAGTAATGCTTGGTTAAAAGTAACAAAGTTTCCCTGGGGTGGGGTGCCAAGAGCCTTCTATTCTTCTATGTAATATTTCCAACACGAGTAAGCGCGTTCTTGAACTAAATTTCTAAATACGGACAAGCTGGTTGAAAATATGAGCCGCAGCCGAGTTTTTTTAACCAGCTTGTCCGTATTTTGACATTTAGTTCAAGAATGCTTACGAGTGTTGGAAATAGCTTCTCAAATGAACCAATATTTGGCGAGAAAATTAAACTTGAATTTACCTGGTGTTCTTGAACTAAATTTCTAAATACGGCTTTAAATATGTATTTCTTTTGTCTTTGCTTCATGAATTATTAATGAGTTTGAGAAGTATGACAGAAAGAAAACAACTAGCATAAAGATAATGAAATCTACAAATGAATCTTCTCTGGGATAAAGGTATAATTATAAATAAATTACTCCATTAAATGTTCCTCCTACGTCATTTGTGCAGGACACTTGTCAGCACTATAGACGGAGGCGCACATTTCGTATGTAATTTGGAATATTTTTTTTGAGGAGGGGGGGGGGTGATAGGGTTTCGACGCTGCGGGTCTACGCGTAGGCTAGCTCCACCAGATACAGATGCCTTCGTAACTCCAGTCTTAGATAAAGCTATTGCTAACTATATTCCCGAAAGCCAACGCAAGTTTGTTGTACAACGAGACCGGGACTTGACTCTCATACAAAAAGCGACATTAAACGCCGCCTCACCAATTTGTTGCTTGCATGATAGACTT
>JAOTOK010087290.1:0-15400 GCA_025770025.1 Virgularia gustaviana | reverse complement strand
AATGTCACCAGTAGTACCTTGAATTTAGTTCTTTTTTAGTAATCGCAAAAAATAAACACGTTATTTGCCAGCTTTGCTCGGTCCGGACAGGCGGAACCCGTCCTTGGTCATGAAATGCATCTCAGTCTTCAGGGTCGGTTTCCCCTGTCCGGACCATGAAAATTACAAATAACATATATGGCTTTTGTCATTGATTCGTTTGAAAATAATACAGTCTTCTAAATAACACTCTAGAATAATGCTGAATTGGCTTAGCTGTTTTTGTAGTTGAACATTTTTGCAGACTGTTTTCTCAGCCAATTTAGATACAAAAATGCTACTATCAATAACAACACTTGTACAGCTTATTAGATGATATCTTAGTAATATGAAATTACATGGTTTGAGAAGAATTAATGAAAAATTGCACGGTTGTATTGTTTAGCAAAATAATTCATAATACCATGAGTGCAAAGCACGAGTGATATTATGAGTTATTTTGCCAAACACAGAGTGTGATTTTTCATTAATTCTTTGATAACAAGTGTGATTTCCTATTAATACAATTTTCATCACTCGAACATGCTCTGAAAACAATTGGATTTGTTTTTCTTAACAGAAGAGCTGCTGAGCGCCAAAAAATGATAGTGGAAGAGGAGGTTGCAAAGAAAGTAGAAGAAATGGTTGCACAACGTGTTGAAGAGGAACTTGCTAAACGAAAAGATGAAATAGATCTGGAAGTACAGCGAAGAGTTGAAGAAGCTAAAACTGTCATGGAGAAACAGATATTGGAAGAATTTGAAAGAAAACGCTCAGAAGAACAAGAATTTCAGCAAAAGAAAGAGGTATTGTAAGATAAGGTTGTATTTATTGCCTGTAGACCCTGTCAAAGAATAGTGCTAACTAGGTTAATATGCCTTGATATTACATCAGCTATATGGCACTCCAATTTTCAACCAACAAACTTTAACAATGCTATGTGTTGTGAAATTAAAAATTAGATATTTAATTACCGACTGAAGGTTTACTAATTACATTAAGGTATATATGAAACAATTAATTTGTTTTTTATATCTATTTCGATAGCATTTTAAGTCATGACAGCTATTCCATGGCAGTATTTACTTAATTGCTAAGTATAAAGTTGAGTGCACCATTTTAACACAATATTTAAAAATGTGGAGGGGAGATAAAAAGTTGCCCAAATGACTGGAAATTATAAAAGAATTGTCACACTGCATATTATGTCAGTAATAAGATGTAGTTCAGCCTTTACAGGGGTACTACACAATGAGCAATAAATACAATTTATTAGTGATGTATGCAGTGGTTGTGTGACAATTCTTCTTGCGCTAAACAATTAGCAAACTATGAATACCGCCATGGTAGTCATGGCATTAAATACTATCAAAATACATAATAAAAACAAATTGGAAATTTCATTTTATATACACTTGGAAGTTTATCTTACATTACATATAAAAAATTAATTATTTAATATATTTTATGCAACATAGTTATAAATAATAGGCTAGATACAGTCATAATCAATTTTGCTATTTTCTTTTAAAAGTTGACTCCTATTGTAGCCTCGGTTTGCATTTTGTTCAAGTAGTCTTTGAAATCCCATGCACAGGAACATTACTTTACGTATGTACCAATTGAAAAGTCTTCCTATTCATGATGATACTTAGAGTATACGGTCCTGTAGTACATTTTGGATTGGTGAGTGCAAAGGATATGAACTGAACAACAAACACAAGGACATTAACATGGACATTGTATTATTGGCAATTATCATTGAGATGTATCATTTACAACTGACTATTTAACAGCCAATACATACATAAAATGTACATCGGAGGTATTGATTGATCCATGTCCTTATAGAAGTTTACTGTAGCTGCTGCTTACTGGAACTTCTCAAGTGGTTATAACGAAGGAGTCAGGCAATAATGCTCTGCCATATTACATTCCTAATAATGTATAATCATGTATGTATTGAGCACAGAGTGGTGAGCAATTTAGAGAAGGCATGTGCGATGTCTCACATTGATGTCAAAACAACACAATACTTCACCTCTCTAGCCGAGAGGTTACAGTTAATGATACAAATTTACCGTGCATTGCATGCAATTACTAGAAATGGGCCGACTCCTTCATATCGGCTCAAGACAGGTAGTGGGCAGTTGTGTCGCGTATGCCTTCACAAGTTACTAGAATATGTCTCAAAGCTCTGAATGGTGTACCTAAGTGCAAATTTGGTACTTATTAGCTACACTACTTTTCTGCTGCTCATAGAAATTTGTGGATTTTGCTAGTGCAGCCAGAAAAGAATGTTTGATGGTAAATGTGAAGGCACAACAATACTGTCTGGGGTTATACCTTAATAGTTGATGTCCGAAAAGTCTGTAATTGATCAGTGTTTCCCAAGATTAGCAATGAAACTCTTACCTGCATAACTGCAATGGTAATAGTCATTGTAAATATAAAAATATAGGTAATTTCGAATAAGCACAAGAGCAATTGCACATTTGATGAATACGACACATTTTTTAAAAGTAAACTTAAAGAGCGTGTCACATGCAAAAAATATAGAATTGGTACTGCATTGTTTCTAGGTGCAGTTTAAACTATGTATTTTTAAATATTATTAATATTATAATTTCTCATTTTATAATGGTGCGGTTATTTAGGAGCAAGAACGGTTGGAAAGAGAACGTTTGCAACGTGTTATTGCTGATAAAGATACTGAGATTGAAGGAATAAAGCACCAGCTGGTATGTGTTGTATTTTGTACATTTTTTGTGTGTACAGTATCTTTCCTGTATTTTGTCTCTTTGAGTGTACAGCTATATTTACTGAACACTTGCTCACATTGGTTAAGTTTTGTATCATGATATATTGCAATTTTTTGTAAATATACAGCACGCTTTTGCTCAAAATCGAATACTTGCGGCTCCGGTTAATTAGCCACTGTATAAAAATTGCATTGTTTCTGAAGCTAACACGTCAGCGAATTGTTTAATTCGGGTTTATACAGTATTATGATCAACATTTCGCAGGTTTCACATACACTGTAAGTGTTTGGACACGTATTGTCTTCCCTCAGGCATGAAGTTTCTTTTATCATATGTATAAAAGACACTATACATGATTATGTAACTGTGTATAAGTAGACTTACAAGTTATGCACTGTCGAAAGCTATAAAATGTTTGTCGTGATGCATGGACTGTGAAATATGTAATAGTAGCTATATAGTCCAAAATTCCTTCGCACGAAAGTCCTTCATTGGAACGAAGTGAAAAGTTACACTTCGTCTTGGATGAGAAGGCTTCACGCGACACAATCAGTAAGCGACCATTTACTTTGGGTATCTACTGAATATACAGCCTTACATCTGTAAGAAAGCACCAAGTAAGTATCGTTTTGTCGTATTGTTAACTAATACTGATCAGGATATGCTTAATTTTGTTATGCATAAAGGTACAAGTGACAGTAAAGTGAATGGAAGAATATACCATGCTGCAGTGGTTTCGTTTAATAAGATCGCGCAGTTGTTAAGGTTTGAAATCTGATCAAAAATGTTGTGAGCATAGCGCCTGAAGGCAGTAAATACCCTGTCTTGTTCAAACTCTATGATGCATGGCTAACATTACTCCGAAATTTTAAAAATCCTGATATCTGTACACATGCATAAGCAAATCTTTGGAAAACGTTTAGAAACTGTTTTCCGTCGGTCAAAAAAGGCATTATCTTCAAAACGCAGGTAAACTCCAAGTACGTGGCAAACATATATTGGTAAAGAAATTGCAAATTTACTCTATTTATATTTATTGTTACTTCTTTTTTCGAATTTCATTGCAGTATCCGTGTGCTTAGTTGTGTGTATATTGTACATGCAGTATACATTTGTTCATATCACTATATTGTTTTTGTATTACATGCCTACAGCTTAGTGTTATATCAACGACACGTCTTTAATTATATGTATGGGAATCTGTATTTATAACTGTACCATCATGCATGTGTAACAGTGTAATATAGTAGCTCCAAATTTAGTAGTACCGCAGCTGTATATATAGCGCTCCATGGGGCCGATTGCAGTGCAGTCCGATTTCATACTTCCCCAAAGTGCATAAATCGTAACAAAGGTTTAGACCATCTAGTGAAGATGCCACCGGCACGCAACACGCTAGGAGATAGCGGGCATGCGTGAAAATAAACATGATTATCTCGAAAACAAAGCACCGGTTCGAAAATCTGTAAAATAACTTACATTATGATACAGTTTTCTTTCGATTGAGATAATAAAAAAAATTGCGTGTAAGCTTGTTCTTTTCTTGTACGCAACAATGACAAGAAATATTTTTTGGACACGCTCTACATCCGCACTTGTTGTCGTGTTGTGTTGTAAGTACACATAAAAACATCATTAAAATCTTTCCATAATATGTAACATTAAAAGCTGCATTCGACTGTTGCGTTTTTCATACGTAGCCACGTGCACGCACGGAAAAGTCTAAATTGAGTTAAATGTTTTTAATAGAACAAGCAAGTGAATGAATAGAAAGAATTTAGTCTTTTAAATGATTTAGCATCGATTTGTTTGCCTACTTTGGAGTTATACGGAATTTCAGAAGGATTTACATTTTTCCGTGCGTGTACGTACGCGGGAAAAACGCAACATGCAGTGGAATGCAGCCTTAATTTGGGTGTAACGTTTCATCGCATTAATTTACTTTGTGAAGTTTTGTGTCCTTGTTTTATTTCCAGGTTAAAATTATTTACGTATACTATTAGTGAAAAAGACAGCTTGGAATCATCTAAGCACATAAAAATATCAACGTCAACCTGGTGTATATAACTGTCGTGTATCCTCTTTTTTGTTTAGGCAGAAGAACGTCTGTCAATGATTGAAGAGAAAAGGAAACTAACCGAGCAAATACGGACCACGGAGCAGGAAATGAAAAAACAGGAAAAGTGGGCCCAGGAGGTCATCTTGAATAAAACAAAAAGTGCAAGACCGAAATTAAGTTTTGGGTTTAGGTCAAAAGATGGGCTTTAGAGTCATATAGCTGTGAAATCTGGTGATAAATAAATATTGTTACGTGTTCATAGAATATATCCACTGATCTCAGTATAACTGGTTATTATTTATGCATAGGATCAATAAAAAGTACCTGCATATTATAATATTGTGACAAGAGTCAAAAGATGTGAGAGTAGTTGTTTCGAATATTTTGTTAAAAGTCCATTTTCGAATACTCAAAATTGCTAGAGACCACATGCAAAAGCACTTTTTCAATAGATTTTTTGAAAATAATAAAATATTTAAAGGAATGACTTATAACTCCGGTTATGTTATATTATCACGGCGCGGATCAAGAAATATATACAGTTGGAAGACACCAACTCTAGTTTCATATCTCCAGTTCCATAACTTCAGTTCCATACCATATATCGACCGTATGTAGCTACTGTATGCATTTTTTAAAATAATGAATATTATTATTAGGTGTCGCTCTTATGATGACTATATAGATGACGTGATATAATTTATCGATCTTAGGAAAAGTTTGAGTTTACATAAAATATTATAAACTGTTTCTTCATTCCAGCCGTATATGTTATTTCATCGTCCCGGACTAAAAAAATACATGCTATATTATAGAAGGCCCATTAGCTGTATGGTGAAGGACTTGTTTGAATTACATGCCCTAATAATATTGTTTCTATTAGCGGCTTTCACCAAAAAGGCGTTAAAACGTTTTACTCTGCGATGTAGAGACCAAAACTGTATCTAGTTATTAAGATTAGTGGGTATAAAATTAGAGGAGTGATGCATGGCTATATTGGTAGGTTTTTATTTGTCCTTTTGTATATAAACATTCACAGTAAACGTGTTTATGTAATAAATCAAACTTGAAAAATTGAGTGCCTTTAATCTCATTTAATGCCAGTTCTTTTCACAGAAACTTATCAATCATGTGTATTTGTATGTAATTAATGTTCGCAACATTAGTATAAATTCCTACTAGTTTGCATGAGTATTTATTTAACTAAAACAAAACTGGCTGTAGGAAATGCTCAATAACTTTGTGCACGCCATAGATATCTGCGATTGCCAAGGTACCTACGATTCAATGGTCAGTCGTGTCTTCCCCATGGGGGACGCCATTTGCCCTCTTGCGACGCCATTTTGAGTGTGCACGCTAAAAGGGATGACTTAAAAGGAGCCGTTTTACATTGTTTTGCCAATTGTTTTCATTGTCGTGTAAATGTTTGGTTCTTTGAGTCATCCCTTTTAGCCTCCACATTGAAAATCGCGTCGCAAGAGGGCAAATGGCGTCCCCCATGGGGGAGACACGACTGCCCATTGAATGGTCGATACCTTGGCAACCTATGCCTACTATATCTATGGTGCACGCTAACGCCATCGCTGACGTCATTATTTGCGCCATCGATCACATGCGCCAGCTAGATTAGAATGCCCGGGGAATCATAACCTCGACGTCAGACCATCCATTTCTCCCGTCTGTTTCACTCGTCCGCTAGCTCTCGACGTTCATTACGGGGTTCTTGTCCATTTTCATAGGTTATAAAAGCATAATTACATCATGATTTGACGTGCTCGATAACATTATTGGCCACTTGGGAGCACTCAAGCTCGGCTATCGCCTCGACGAGCTTTCGCGAATTTTCGTGCTCTCCCAACTTTCTCAACTGTAACCTACTTCGCAGGCAACTCAGTCCGTGGAGTTTGAAATACCTCTGAACGTTGGTTGAAAAACCATGAGAAATCAACATTTATTCTGCGAGATCAAGTGAGCAAATTACTCGGTTATTTTCTCGTAAAAGGTGCATTGGCCGCATCTTTGCGAGGAAGACTGGGGTAGTCAATTCCTAGGGTAGGGTAGGGGATGTTGAGGGATCATTGTGCACCTCATCCCGTCCCCTTTAATTGACATCTCCAGACTACTTCGCAGGAGTGCGGTCAGCTTGACTGACACTGACTGTCAGACCAGCACAGACTGAGTTACCTGCGGAGGAGGCTACGCCAAATCCTGCAGTCGGTTGTACGAAGGCTGAATAGCGCTATCCACTGAATAGCATAGCAATTTTTTCAACCTATGGAAATTTGGCTGTTAATAAATATTGCCTCAAATTAGGATTTGGTGTTTTTAATTTGAAGTTCTTATGCTGAGCCAAGGTGAATTTCACAGCTTTTTGAGCAATTTCTCAAAGGTTGAACAGAGGCAGCCTAGGAAGTTTCTCATATCAATTATTATACCTAAGCAATCATATTTGTTATATCTTTAATACGGTTGTATAAAATTCATACTCGTGGGTTGCCTGTGAGAACAGTGACAGTAGCTATCAGTTATGAACACAAGTTTCCGTGTCAAGGATAAACTCGACATTGAAGCCCGGACACGACTGGTTCACAAGGTCTTCTTCGCACGACTTTAGGCCAAACTGCACTTTCCTCCGCTGAGGTTACTTGCGGATGCAATGGGGGATATGCAGGTATAATTGTGGATGCATATGTGGCCGCGCAAAGGAGCAAGGCTTGGAAATGATAAAAATTTCTTGGTTGAATTGTCGGTTTAGAAGCATGGTGATGTCAACAAAATTCTGCATGAAATGGCAATAACAGTATGCCTGTCCCAAGAATATTCGCACTCCTTTGACATTTCTCTACTCAATAGACAATACACGATTTTGTGCATCTTTAAAGATACCACATGTTTAGATGCAATCTCCCTCTCTAACAAACGGGAATTTTTTCTATATCTGTGTCCAGCGAATGATCGTTTCTTATACTGAATTTATTAATGACACCAACGACATCCTGTCGTCAAACTAAAAGAACATCATTCGATGATAAATGGTGCTCGGCGCGTTATGGAGATCAATAAGTGGTGGACCTTACCGTACGTCCCTCTCACGACCTTCCGCTACCTCCGCACCTTTATTGGTCCCCTCAAGATGCTTAGCTGTGCGTAGAACCAGCACCCTCCGTTATCGCACCTCATATTTGCTTATAAATTATATACAATCCGAATCTCAGACGTACTTACTATCGACAGCATACCGTGTGTCTATACTGGACAGGACCACGCATTCAAAACGTTTCTGCAATTCCATTCCTTCCCACCTCATGCAGCTTCTGATTTCTCAGTGCAGGAGGCTCCGCCTTGCGAGACTCGCTATCAGATCGGACCCTGTATCACCGAAGAGTCAGTTGTCCGTCCATCTCAATGCAGAATGTAGCGTAAAGCTCCGTGGCAGTAGTTACACGTCCCAATGTGCATGGTACAACTGTGATGGTACAAATCCAACAAGAGGTGTGGTCCTGCTACCGATCATAAGCAATTGGTCGCCCTTTAAAGAAGGAAACGCACATCAAAGATAGGAAACGGTGTCAAACGAGCTGTAACATGTCCAATCTATAGTTTTGGCGAATTGCATGAATATAGTATGGCGCTTGTAAACAACATGTTATGCACGCGGAATTCGATTCGCGAAAAGTACACTGAAAAACGTAAGAATTACAAGACGCCTATCTATAGGCGTAAGCTTCTAATGCACAACTGACGGCCGTACAGCTGCCTCCCGGGAACTGAGTTCACGGACTAAACAATTGGCAGATCACGACTGAATCACGAATATTAAAAATTCACTAACATAATTGGGTGACATACTATAATGTTTTCTGCAAGGTTTACGGAGTTAAACCAAAGGTACTACTCCTGATGTAAGAACCGTTCCCAATATAGATAAATGCGAAACTTAGGAAAATCTGAGCATTTAAATGCCCCCCAGATTGCTGGAAACGGCTATTTCAGGTCTTATCTTTATCTTTTTGGGAGGCCTTTCTTTTGTACGGGTGGACGGGATAGCTACTATCCCTAAAAATTTAAAATCACCTAAGATATATGGCAAAGCATATAATATTTAACTACATATGTACAAAGTAACAAAGAAGCACTGACATGCGCGTTCTATCCATATTCGTTCCTAAAACTACCCAAATCGATCAAGTGTAGTTCCTCTACGGTTTACTCATTATTTGCTTACACCGCTTTGCCTAAAAACAGTGTTAGCTACTTTAGAATTGGGTTTGTGTGTTCCATTTGTCATAGATTGCGTTGCCTATAATCCCACATTTGCTGCAATATGCCTTGATCGATAAGATTATAGTCCGCGCATCAGACCGTATCAAGGGACGGCTGCCCGCAACTTAGCTAGCGAGGGCGCAATGCACTGACGGTCGACCGCAAAGGGAAAAAAAGCCAAAATTAAATCATTGCCATATGCTATTCGCAATTGCACTAGTATGAGAGACCCTCACATTATAGGCTTTGAATGAAATCACTAATATGACAGTACACTGAACATTTCCATATATGAATAGTAGTATAAATTAACATTCCTACATATATGGCATTTCTAGGAGAATTTAAATCGATAATTAATACTAGCTATAATTACTGATAGATATTTTACAATAGAGAAATTAAGATATCTCAAGGCTAAGATCAGCGCATAAAATTAGGCATCGCAACCACAAATTCGATAGATAACGTTTACACTTTTCCTAAACCAACTCATCGTACGTGATGGAAATTCATAACCCATCTGGACGATTCAAAATGCATAAGTACTGATAAGCATGGCAATTAGCTGTTTTATAATATTGTCATTTTCTTTGTGCTTTCTACTCGAAGCAAGCCTAAAGGTGTTCAAATAGCTTCTGACTTGATGTTATTTCCGCTGAGTCAGCAAAGAAATGAAAACCTTTTAATTTTACATGAATGGGAAGTTGTTTTGTCTGGACAGCCGCGTTTCCCATAATCTATTTACATTAACATGACAAGCCAACCACTCAATATCCTTTGCTGCTTATGTATGCAAATTGGCGATGTTTACATCTGACTCTGCTTTCCCTCTTCCATATACCACCCAAGATGAGTATAGTTTAGGTTCCTCTTCACCGACAAAGTAACGTGGGTGTGTCTAGCAACAGAAAAAGCGAAAAAAACTGCGGTTCGCCATTCTGATTACTTCTAAATTCATATTGTTCATTCGGATTTGTATTCGCAGATCTATTGCAGTATTTAGCAAGTGTATTCGGAAAGATGGGCAAGAAGCAAAGTAAGATGGATCCTCATCAGCTCATTCACTTGTTGAACCGCACAAAGTTTGAGGAGAAAGAACTTAAAAAATGGTACCAGAAATTTATCAAGGAATATCCAGACGGATTCATCTCAAAGCCACAATTTGAGAACATGTATCAAAGTTTTTTCCCTCAAGGTGACGCCACAGAATTTGCTGATCACATCTTCCGAACATTTGATGTGAACTGCGACGGTAAAATTGGTAAGCCATCATCAATATTATGTCAATTATACGGTGCGATCGCTTTGTCTTAAAACCTTAGAAGATTATTCACCTGCGCACACAATGTGTATACTCGTGATCTCCCAGCTGGGAATATTGTGTTATTTAAGCAAAACTTTTGTTTCCTTTTGAAGGATAAGGAAAAAGTCTCAGCTCGCTTTTAATGTTTCCAAATTTCTAGATATATCTTTCTATTATCAGACATTGTACTATAAATTACAGTTAAAATTATTCAATGTATTCCATACTGTTGTTTTGCGACAATAAGTATCATTAGAGGAGATCGCCAGCTTCAATCGGCGAAACGTTATTATAATTTTGTCTCCTGCTGCTATTAGCCGACTAATATTTTATGTCATATATGAAACAGTTGCGACTTGGATGGCGATGTTTATAATAATATATACTATTATATGACTGATTAAATTGTCAAGCACTGTCTCACAGCTAGCTAGCCCTGTTGCAAGGCTCATCAGTACTGTCGGTTAGTGACTATTGCTTGCATACAGTACGATGATTTGGCAGAATGTACTAAGCATAATCTTAGCCGTTCCATTATAACTGTCGTTTTTAAGTCATAACATTTTTTTTACAAAAACGAAACTGAAATAGGATCCTGCATATTTTTGTTCTTGCTTGTAATTGCCATGATTTCTCTTATTCCGGCGCTTGTAGCGTACTGTTACAGAATAATACGTCGCAGCTGATTGCTACATGTACAATTGTGACATTTGTGTAATGCTAATAATATATACGAACATCATCACTACCAAGCATGTTGTGTCAAGCATGAATGCACTAATCGGTGAGGTATAGCTAGATGCTTTTAAAAACCGAAAACCATAACAATCAAACAAAACTCTTCAAGCACTTTGCATGTGCTCATGTAGCCAACAGTAATTCACATGCACAAACTAACAGCTGCACTGTTTCACACTTCAATCATTTGTACGATCACAGTTTTGCGGCTAGATCTTGTATAATATATATTATATTATAGCATCAGTTTGTGTATGCTATATATGCAGTGCTTTTACATGCATGGTCAGTATCAAGTGATCGTCAGGGTTGCAGTAAGCCTGATTGCTTATTTTTTCCAGCGAGCGATCACGATATATCGTCAATATCCTACTAAAAATACATGGTTTGAAGCTAAGCTATTCGCTTAATCCGTCTTTTTGTGATGACATCGCTCAATTAACGTTAGTTTCGGGCATGACGACCGCGCCTCTTCCACACAGAAAATTGCCAGAACTGAATCGAATTAAATGCTAACTTCTACGCTTTACAGATATAACCGTACGTGTACCTATAAGATCAAACCTACACTTTGTGTGATCGTATATGCCCGCACACCGCGCTTGTTCTGTATAGATTTATCTTGCCATGACATTGTCCAAAATATTAAAATTTAATGAATATTTTAGTGAATGCATATATTATTACAAAAACGTTTTTTGAATAAATTATGCCTGTAGTCATTAGAAAATCAAAATATAATCTTAATCTTTAATAGCTGTTAGACATCTTGAAATCAAGAATATATAGTATGTGGAATAACCATTAGCATATTATTCACAGCAATGTGCATGGTTTGGTAAATATTTCACCCATTAGCCCAATCTATCAAGACCGATTTAACAATTTCAAGACGCTTACCGCTTTTTACTTACATTGTAATTATTTCATTGATTTGTGGTTTACCAGCGACCAAATTAATTGCTGTTTTGACCCTGTCTATTGAAATATGCACAATGTTTTAGTCTTTCTAATGATTAACAGCGTTAATAATGCTTTTGGAAAGAAAAAGTAAATATACATTTTGCTGTAAGTGTAAGTAAACCTAGCATGCAGTCCTTTAATAAAACTATACATCTGCAGCTGTTGCTATAACGGTCGACTTTGGACATCACGCGGTAAAACGTAAATTTCAGCCGTTGTATATGTATGACGCAGTTCGCTGTGTCGCAGTTCGCTGTGTAGTGTGTGGCAGGCGATTTTCACCTCCGTACTCGCTAGAGGGTGTGTTCAATAAAAGCCCTCTCAAAAGAAACCGCTCATTTGTTGTTCTAAAGGTGCGTTACTATTTAACGTAAATCTAATCATGTAATCCTGTTCAAAAGACAAGCAATAGCAGATCCTGAGCGCCGAAACGCACACCGGCAACGTTTTATCCATAAATATTCCGAATACACAAACTGCGGTTCATGCTTATTATGTGGCCTTTATCGGGAGAATCCTAAATTAAATAATGTTTAAAATTTCCAGTGGAAATTTCAACCATTTTTCAATTAAGATTAATTGCGATGTGGCAATTCACTATTAGTTACACCACGAAGGAAGTTGTCACCACTGTTTAAAAGATTTGAATTATTTTGCTCTCTCCACTTCAGCATATTGCGTTTTCTTGTAAAGTGGTAACGGCACTATGCTCGTTGCTCTGATGAAGCCATTGGGATAGTGTATTTGTAATTTGGCCATGTTTGTTTTGCTGCTCGATTCAGAACCTATTTTGGAATCCCGAGGTATTAATCACACTTGAACCGCAGGCCGCCAAGCATGCTCACTCATATAATAGCCACAAACCACAGCTAGTTTGTGACTATTGAGGGACTTTTTGAGACACCTTGTCTTGTTAGCTAAAACGACAATTATGGAAAAATATTCACTGCACTTACCGTTTTCTAGGTGAAAACTATACTTAAGATTATAGTTGTGCATAACTGCTCGTCTTATTTTTAATCAGAACTGCTATGACGTCTTGAAAGATTTTATTGCTCATGCATGCATGCATAATCATAATCAATGGTCTCATTATTCTCAAAGTTATGCCAGTTTTCCACTTTAACCGTATCCTACCGTACCGTATACTGCGATTTCTTTTGTGTGATAGTCACTAGTCTTGCTCTGATGCTCATGAAACAATATACGTTTCGCTACAATACGGTGGCCTGGCCTTATTGTATTGGAAGTGACTGAGTCCAGCCTTGTCCAGCCTTGTCCGCCTTGTCCCACCACTCATATCTGTATAAAGGCCGTTTTCCACTTTAACCGTATCGTAGCGAAACGTACCGTATTTCATTGTTTCATGGCCACCAGACCAAGACTATGATTATCACACAAAAGAAATCGCCTCGGTATACGGTTCGGTATATTACTATACGGCTGAAGTGGAAGACGGGCTTAATTGCTATCTCTGAAGTTTTTACGTGTGGCACTCAAGTGACTTATACGTTATCGCTTTGACAGTTGTCAAACGAAATCATGTATATATCAGATTAACTGAGCATAAAATAGACGTATTATAGTACTTGTGCGGGTTTCTAGAAGTCTACTGTTTCAAGCCTAAAATACGTGATTATAAATAAGAAATATCGGCAATAAAATTCTTTCACCCAATTTTAGCTTTTACTTCTCATTTACAAACTTAAGTGATCATGCAGCACCAGCTGCAATAAAAACACTCATATCACTCAGAAACGAAATTAATCGCCATTGTTTATATTATTTTGTTGATATGTTAACTTGGGCATAAAATTTTCATTCATGTTGTCCAGAATGAACGCCGAAAAGGGTAAAAACATCAAATATCCCACTTGCCTAAAATAGTTCGACAGATAACACTCCTTGACTCCGATAACTAGCAACCTGATAACACGACCTTCAGGGTTAGGGCGGATCGGCCTTGAAATATGCCTCGCTATGGCCTCATTGTTATGTGGCCTTTCTCGGCGAGATGAGTCTAAAATTAACTAATGTTTAAAATTTCCAGTGGAAATTTCAACCATTTTTCAATTAAGATTAATTGCGATGTGGCAATTCACTAACTAGCTAGTTACACGAAGGAAGTTGTCATCAGTTTAAAAGATTTGAAGTGTTTTGCTTTCTCCAGTTTAGCACATTGCATTTCCTAGTAAAGTGGTAACGGCACTATGCTCGTTGCTCTGATGAAGCCACTGGGATAGCGTATTTGATGTCTATCTGTCTGTATGATATCCAAAAGGAAAAAAATAACTATTGAAATTCAGTGGCTCTTATGGGCCATATACCTACCTATCTGTCAGGCATTTCTCCGGAACACGCGGGTATTGCACGCGGGTATGGGGCTGGAATTGGGAATAGAAATTTTAAACAACTCTTATGTCACCGCTGTGTTATATGTTATATGTTCATAAACTTAACAAAATTGCCCCGTAAGCTAATAAATATGTTTGTGATTATTGCTATAGATTCCTCAAACTATTATAGCTGTGCGATTGTACAAAGGAAATCGCAATTTCTGTCCATCAAAACACGTGCATGCTTTACTGAATCCTAGTTAAACGGGATTATATATTCAGCTCTTTAGGCACGAAGAACGTTGGCAGTGACGGATTATAAATGATCGGCCCTGTAGGCTAAGAGGAAATTGGCATCGCGGGCCACTTACGTCTTACATTAATGTAACTAGCTTTCGCTCGAAACGTCAGCTATTACTCACACTTTTGGCAGTTTACCCCCATTTTGTTTTTGTTTTGTATGGTCGTCATGGTAGATCTAAGAACGGCGTACATCGAAACGGGTTACTCTTCTGAAACTTAATGCATCTTAGACTTAAGTGCGTGCAATAGTGCATGCGACGTTCATGAAATCATAGAAATGTTAATTCAGGTAGAATCTTAGAGCTGAGAAGATTTCATTTTGTGTAGTTGGTTCCGAGTACAAGTGCTTGAAACTCGTATACATATTGGATGAACCAGTGTAAATATTTTTAAAAGAGCCCTTTATAAATAAGCAATGCTCTGCAGTGGCCGGGACTCAACATTATCATGTCTTTGCACAGGTTAAATTAATGCGGTAAAAATATTTCAGAAAGGCCGGGCCAAATAAATTCAGCTGTTATTTAAAAATATAAAACTATGGATAGATGCATCAACTTTTAAATTAGGCATTTAAAGTTCCAAAAATTGCTGTTTTTACATATGTTTGAAAACAGTTGTTTCCTCGTCCATCGCCGATAGGTCTTGATCCCAC
>JAOTOK010087179.1:1541-15419 GCA_025770025.1 Virgularia gustaviana | reverse complement strand
CGAATAAAGACCGGGCTTTTGCTCGAAACGTCAGTTAATTTTCACACTTTTGGCAGTTCACCACTTATTCGATTTTGCCTTGAATTTAGTACAGCAACAATTGTACGCTAATGGATACCTATTTTTGCCTGCTTGATGCAGCATCCCGATGCATCGCGAGACCCAAGACCAGCAATTATGTACGTGGTTATTATACTTTAATTGAAAAGCGATATCAATTTGTAGCTGTAGACAATGTAGTGCATTTTAGGAACGGTGAAAACAAATATCTTAGTCTATTATTAATAGTAGAGTATAATCTTATCCACCTTTAAGACCTTTGTGATATAGACCTATTTCAAAAATGGCGGCTGATATGCGTATCGTTGAAATACACGCTGCAAAAACATTCACAAAGTGGTTGTCTAGGAAACAACTGAACATCTTTAAAAATTTTATCTAGCATGGAAACGAGGCTCGTATGCGATTTCAGGCTTTGTTTTCATAAATTTATGAAACTGTACAGGTCAACTAGAAACTAAGCATTGGTGTTGACAGCAGAAATTTCGTTTGAACACAAATATTCTGTCCTTTGACGATCACATGAAGAATTGTTAGAAAATATATCCCCTGATGGCCGACATTTATCAAATAGGTCTATACTGTGTTAGAAATTATTTATTTCAGTTTTACTAATCTCGTTGACTAATTATAATGCCACAACGTACTAGAACCCATTACAACAAGGTAGTACATTTGGCGATAATATAATATTTCGTAATATATTATTTTTTAAAAGTTTTAATGTTGAATTGATGACGAATGACAAGTCGCGAGAATGATTAATGCACCACAAGCAGCTTGGGTGTCCTGTGCCACTAACGAGACTTACGTAAAACTAAAACATTTAATTGAGTTCAATCCAAAATCTCTGGTATTGCAGCTAAATAAAGCGTAATTCGTAAAAACTGTCGTTTCAGGTCATCACCGTTACAGGTACTATTGGTTATTGTATTATTACTACTATTATTATTATTATTACTAATGGATGTCGTATAAAGTCGTAATCCGTACTTGTCTTATGTCATATGTGTATCTTGTCCTTGAATCTCTGACTCTGTATTTTAATTTTAATAGACTGAGTATGAGACGAGTACTAACTATTTATATAAATTTAGCAAATTCGTATGATTTTGTTGGACATATTAAATTTTTAAATTATTAATAATTATTTTGTTCTTTTGAGTCTATAAAACTATATTGGCATGTACTATTTGCATGCTTTTAGTCTCTTTGTTGCAATATTACTGAACTAAATTAACTAGGTTCAAGGTTCGAACTTCGACAACCTTGTCTACAAAAAGACTACATCAATTGTTCTACTAGTGGCCTGTGAACCTCTGGTAGGGCCAGTATGAGTATGTTGAAAATAGTGGCATATTAGTTGGCATAATGTGACGTATGTTTTACGTTTGTTTTGTAGCCAAGATGAACATATGTAGACGTAGTGGAAGCAAGAATGTATAAAAGACTGGTTTCAATGAATAATGTGGACAATATAATATTGACATACCCCAGGAACATATCAACTAAAGACTTAAAGCAAAAATGTGTTTATCTCTAACAGGTAAAAATGTTAAACACTTGTAGCAGTTCCTGATTTATAGGTTAAATACAGTAGTATACTTTTATGGCTCATGTGACATGTTTTGGGATAAATCACATTTCCATATCTTATATATTTTCACAGTGCTATAAACACGAACATGTACAAATCTGGTCATTTTAGTTTCACAGTTGTGACTGTATATGTTATGCACCCATCATACAATGCTCATATTATGGGGGAGATTGTTAATTAGCTACAGTACTGGGATTTGATAACTAATCAAAGTATCAAAATTGCAGCAAGAGACTTGCCAGGTGCGAAACAAATTTGTATGATAAAATTGTAGCCCGGCCAACATATTGCTTTAATAATAAAGCTATAAAACAGATGAAAAGTATTCTGAGCAACATGTACAGAAAATGGACAAATAAATATTACATACTGTATGATAGTGGTGCTGGGAAATTGGGGTACCTTAACTAAAGTTTTTTCAAGCCACTTCCTATGAGAAGTATTTACAGCTTGGTTATTTGATATCAATGGCATGAGTATTAAATCATGTATACATACAATGAAAAGAATTATAATAATACTGTACTAAGAAAACTAAGCATATGTTTGGAGGCAATTATTTTGAATTGTTTAATTAATACAATATTTTCTTGGTAATAATAGGATATGATTATCAACATGTTACATGTTACGTTATTTAGTGGTTGAAAATGTCATGAATTTTGATTTCTGAATAGTGAAGCTTACCTGTATTTGTTTTGAAATAAATGACAAGCTTTTCTAGTTCAATGTTAACCCTTGAAATTAACATTTGGAGATTACAGCCTTCCAGAAATGCATATTTAGTATCAGCTGCAAATAGCCAAATTTCACTGCAGTCTGATATATCATTAATATAAATTAAAAATAATAGAGGACTTAGGTTTGAACCTTGTGGAAAACCTCAATTTGTTTGAATAGTGTTTTAGAGGCTTTCATGAAACATTTGATATATCAAAAGTATCACCTAATCATTAGGTGAGAAAGAGTAGAATTTAAAATTATCAAAGTTAGCAGAGTGGCCAATGGTGACAAAGTACTTGATGGCAGAAGGGAAGATACTATTAGATATTTTCCAGTTTTTTGAGATTTCTTATTATGTTGAAGACTAAACCAAACTCACTCTAATAAATTTTCTAAATATATTTCTTATCTTGTGTTCTGGGCATTTAATCATTTTTATGATACAAATTAGTTTACAATCTACAGTAAGTTGTTATTGGGGAAAATTATATATATTTTAAAGATTTATTTTAAATATATCTGTTAAACATACAAACTAAACTTTTCATGCACACCACATTCCCTGTGAGTGGGAATATTATTTAATTTCTTACCAATTTTGCTTATTAAAACGTCAAATTGCAGCTGTTCGGTACATATGCCTACCCCACCTTTGAATTTGGCATATTTGTGGCTTGAATTAGACTGTGCGTTAACAGAGATAAAGCTCGTGTTTTTTCACATTAGAGATTTGGCTGTAGAGTTTATCATCCTATAATAGCAAGTTCCAAATTCCTTAATTGTGCCTATGTTGCCAAATGAAATTCTGTATATTTGTGATATAGCACAATACAAAACGACATCCGAAATATTTTGCACAGAGAACTTTTGGTTTCATGGTCTTTTTTGCTGATAACGTTGCGGGAACTGACACCATTTAAGGCTATTGTGCATCTTAACACAAAAGAAATTCATTTGCATTGCCTTAAATGACGTCAAGGCCATCACATTTATGAGCCAAAAGATCACAATGTAGAGGTTTTTGAGCTGTGAAATATTTTGTATGTCGTTTTGAAATGTACTAAACATCACAAATATGCAGAACTTCATTTGGCGACATGGGCACTTTAACCACTTTATAATGCCCATGTTATCACTTATGTCTTTTACTCTGTCTAACACCAGACGATTTTACTCGTCAATGGGGAAACCCCTTGGGCGCTAAGGTGTTAATAAACCATCTGACATGTTTGTATAATAAACTATATATCTGACATGTTTGTTTAACCCTAATAACGCCCATGGTATCACTTATGTATTTTACTCTGTCTAATGCCATACTATTTTATTCTGTCTAATGCCAGACAATTTTACTTGTGAATGGGGAAACCCCTTGGGTGCTAAGCTGGGGTTAATAGACCTTAATATGAAATAACTCTTAAAATTAATTGTAGGTTCACACACACACTGCAATGTAGGATGCTTCACTCGCATCAACCCTGATCTTTATTATAAACTTCAAATTACAAAATAATCAGTCTACCAACAATCATGTGAGTACAAAAACTACCCAGAATATAGATAACTCCCCCAATTGGCATAAATCTTTTACATTCTGTATAGGGTGGGTGGGTGGAATTTAAGGTCAGGGCGTAGCAAGCAAAACAAAAAACTGCATGACCTCCAACCCTCGCAGACTAATACCCCCAGCAGTGTGTGTGAAAAACATTTTCTGCCTTATTTTATAACACTTATTTTACAGTTTCTTAATTTATTTGTTTTTATAGTTTTCAAAATACTTTATTACTAGAAATGTGACAAAATCCCAACTGCAAAAGAATGTCAGAAAATTGCATCACATCAGATCTTTTTGTTTTAAATTACAAGTGCTTGTGAGCCTGTAGTGTATTATTCTATAATAACCTGGTAAGGTCCTGGAGTTAGGGTTAAATGCCAATTACACAATGTAGGCTCTAACAAAATATATTCATAGTATATTTTCATTATTCATTTGCAACCCTTATTTTAGTAAAACCTTTTGCGAAACAATGTGACTCAGATTGCCATTGTTGATGTTCAATAAACATCCACATTTAAATTGAATTAAAACAGAAAATTGAGACGAAATTTTAAGATATATGAGATACATTAATGTAAAAAGTTGGGAGACTGCTATTAGTACTGTACACCATTTTAAATGATGACCAGGGCCTTGCTTCTTATTTGCTAGAAATGATACAGTATCAGTGAAATCTTGTCTTGTAGCAGCAATGAACACATTTCACAATGTGACAACATTATGTATGTTGTTTTTGCAAATTTTAACAGTGAAGATTTTACATTGTTATACTGCTTCTTTTTTCAAAAGGAAATCGGAGCTAATTGAAGAAATTTGTACCTAAGCAAAGAAAATCTTCCAAAATGGCCTGAAAGACGAAATATTTTTTGTGAGTACATTTAGTAGTGTGAGTACATTTAGTATATACAGGACAGTAAATTTCATTTGTTTTTGAATAGAGTTTTTATGTATTTTTTATAACGTTTTCTGCTTGTTATTTATTGGCCTGACTTCAAACACAGTGTTGTTGTAGAGTAGTTTTAATAGAGATAATGGGCAAATAGAGATAATGCAGTTTGGTCATGAACTAAAGTAAAACATCCATTGCCATTGGTTGCATGTTATACATATTTAAAAAAAATAATTGAATATGTAAGAACTATGTACCTTTATATAATATTATCACTAACCTCCATCTAGTATTGTACTGTAGCATACAGTGGGTACTGTGGCTTTTTCAAGCAAAATGTAGTACAAAAAGTAGTAAAGGTACCTAGTTTTTACATATAATAATTTCTAAATTACACAGCTCAATTCTCATGTTTAATACAATGACAATCCAATAAACTGAAAAAGTCAAAATAGTATCTACTTCGTGGTATGTCTCTCAGTCGTGGTAGTGTTAATAGAATGCAAGACTATTCTCATTCTGCATTAGCTCTATTTGCACTATAAAATTTGACAAGAAAACATATTGTGAACTAGTACTACAGTATTTACAACATTCAACAAGTTTGAAGTCAGGCCCATGAAACAACTGGCGGGAAAAGTTGGCACTGATAGGATAGACTGTCCTGCGTATACAAAACGTACTCACCGACATAGAACGCAAATATTCTTTCCTCGACTTTTAGTCGACTGTAGTATTGAATGATTGGGTATATTATGGCCAAAGGGATACCTTGGTAATCTATTAAAATACTTTTGGGCTGCCTGTTGTAGTGTGGGGTGTCTTCGCGGAGGTCCGGCCACTGCCAAAAATAGTTCTATTTCTATTTTTAGATTCATACTACCGGTAACATAAAATAGCGAAGATCGCGAAGTTACAGTGAGTCGCTAGTTAACCAAAAATGCCGCCAAACGCTTGGTTGTTAAACAGAGTCAAAACTTTGTGTGTTAGACAGCGTTAAAACGTTGGATATTAGACTGCACAGTTTATCGATTTTAAGTGCCTCTAACGGAAAATTTTTCAAAATCTTAAAAAAAGTTCACAATTTATCATGAATTTTCGTTAAATAATTTTTGAAATTGGCCAAATAATTCCGGAGTTATGACGCGTCAAAGTCGCCAAAGGAGCCTATTAACCAACCTCCTATTAACATGTCTTGGTAATATGATGTAATACGGGCTCTGTATCTGACGTCACACAGGCAATTTCCATAATTGGCAAGTGAACCATAGAAAATATTAATTTTGGTGACATTGACGCCTCATAACTCCGGGCTATTTGACCGATTTTAAAAATTATTTCACCAAAATTCATCATAAATTGTGTACTTTTTTTAAGATTAAAAAAAAATTTTCGAGGCACTTTAACGTCATTTTTGTCTTTTGGCGCCAAGTACAGTACACTATTACCCTGAAAACGTATCATAGGCAGACCAATATATATGTGAGAATTTGATACACCCGAGAGATCGCACAGGGCGGTTTGTTCAACCCAGGGGCGTGGAAACCGTGCCCCCTCCAATAATCCACATGTCAAGGGAAACGATGTATGTTTTAGCCGGTGTCCCCCCAACACCCCCTTTCCATTATTACTTGTGTACCTATATACGATAATTAAACTAGTTAAAATTTTGAAAGTTAATCCGCGGAGTTCTGAACTGGGACCATTGAATTATGGGTTAACGGGAAATGGCAACCAAAATTATTATTGTCTTGTTGGTAAGATCCAGGTAAGATCTTACAAATAACCCCTGTTGTGACGTTTCTGCATATCCGCTCATTAATAATTCACGAGGAAAACAGAAGATAAATCCATATTTAATCAGTGTCTATATACACTGATATAGATGGTTTGCACGAATCAATTTGCATTTCATTATTTGCTCCGTTGGGCATCGGCGCTTTGAAGTTGTACACCAACATGGCGGCTCTGACGTCGCGTGCAATCCACCAATAGACTTCTCGTGATTTGCATAAACTTTGATCGCAATTTTCTCAGCTTCCAATTCTTATTACAAAATTTGTATCCGGTCTATATCAGTGTACATAGATACTCCTGCAAAGCACTCATGTCTGTGTACACTGATATAGATCGGTAACTCATTTTGTAAATATTACATATATTTTCGCTGTCGAAGGGTTATTATTAAGCTACCGTAAAATACAAAATACAACACACTCATATTATTTTTAGACGATTGACAAATTGTAACATTTTAAATTTACTTTGTTTGCTTTTATAGGTGAATGATCAGGTCAAATTATCTCGATTGGTTGTTTTCGACACGTGAACGAGAAAGATCCTCAAACTTGCCCAAAGTTGGACAATAATAACGATAATGAGTTCTATTGAATTTTAAGGGTTTTTGAATCTAAACCATTTATACTTAATGCAAGATATATACACGAAATCGTGGTTGCGACTGCGCATCCTACTACGCATTCTGAGGTGAGACGGATGTTGGTTTGGGTTCATAGCATCGAGGAGGGAGTACAGCAATAATTTGCATCTTCATTTGGATTTCCAAATTTGGTGACACTGCAGGTCCAGGATTTCCAAATTTGGTGACACTGCAGGTCCAGGTTAATGTTAAATATGGTAACCCACTTCCGTCTCACCTCAGAATGCGTAGTAGGATGCGCAGTCGCAACCGCGATTTCGTGTATAAATAATATATATGAAATATAAATAATATACTTAATAAAAAATATAACGAAAGTTTATTGGCGCGCGACGTCTTCAGAATGAAAAGTAATACAATACTGTTATGTATGCAATGAAATAAAATACTATTTACAATTATGAGTAAATTAAGAAATTAAAAAACGAGTTATATAACTTAACGCAGCATCCAGTTTGGTAAGCCCTTGGGTGCCTCCTCCTGGATTACCGCACCAGCATGGCGTTTCTTTTGCATTCGCCGAGACTGGGGAGTGCATCGGCGTAGCCACTTCCTGTCCAGGCTGTAGAGCTTATTCATGAGCCGGTCACTGCGCCACGACAGGGGCCGAACGAGAATTTTTTTGGGTGGCTCCTCCTGGGGTGTGTCCTCGGCGTCGCTGTCTTCGGTTTCTGGCCCTGGTTGTTCTTCATCCTCACTGACCTCAGGTGACATTGCCTTCGGAACCATTGCTGGCTTCATTCTTGCCTGGTCATATTCGGGCCATTCTGAATACTGAAGGGCTGCCTTACGACGGTTCAACTTCTAAGAGAATCGAAAAAATCTTAATTCAACAACAATTCAACGCTTGTTAACATTTGAAAGAGTACCCTCTTGTAAAGATACTGTTACACAGGGCAACTTGCAACGCTCATTTGTAGCGCGTCGGCGTTGTTGGCGGCAATGGCATGTGTAACAGAGCCCCATAAACTTGTCGCCCCGGTGTTGGCAACGAGTATTGTGGCTCGCAATAAGATCTTATTCTGACTGATGTGTAATGGTTACCTGGGAATAGTGAGCGTACGGTACATAGGGCCACAGAGTACGCGCGGTCCGAGAACATTCTCAGTGCTGACGCCATCCCCATGCCGTGCCACGTCATACTGGTTTGGTTAGGAAACCCGGCCCTTTTCATGGCTAACAGCTACCGGGTATCCTAACCAATTGTGGCGTGGCACGGCATGGGGATGGCGTCAGCAAGCGTACAAAAAACGCGGACAAATTATGGCTCGAGATTGACCTCTGGTGTTACTCTCTACTCTGTGATAGTGCTGAGCGAATAAAACATTGGCCTAGCTCACTGTATATATGTCGCTTTTGAGAAATTTGCAAAATTTTATGAGCATTGGTTGAAACCACCTTTTCGCTTATGGCGAGGGAAATTAGGATAGGCTTAGGTATGTAGTTTACATAAATCGAGAAGGGCAAACATGGTTGGCATCGTGTATGAAGATGAATTCACAAAAATGAGGTAAGGCGGTTTTAACGTTCTCTTACAAACCCGGTATGATCGCCGAGGGAATAAAGCCAGTCTCACACGGTCCAAATTTCTCGCGACATTTCGCGCAACACCGTGGCGTGAAAAGTTGGCGGTAGTGTAAGATGGTGCCGGATCCGACTTTTAACGAAGGAAATGTTTTTGAAAACTTTTAAGAAAGTTGGATTGTGCAACATGTCACAGAACAGCTGACGTTTACCTAACCCCAACGGCGTTGCGCGAAAAGTTGGACCGTGTAACCACAGGTGTAACATTGCTTTGAAGGATAAAATATTTTGTTTGAAAATTAGTTATTGGATTGGTGTAGTAAATTTGTGATGTTTGTACGGTATAGGTGCAACTGAGTGCGTACTCCTGGGAATTTACAAGATATGGTTCAACTAATCATGGTCGAGTTTTCAATTTACGCGTCCGTGGTGGACGATACGCCCTTTATAGTCAATTGAGCCATTTCTTGTATAAGCGAGTTCGAGTTGCCAACGCGCATCTGACGCGCTCTGCGTTGGGATAAAAATTTCCATTTCAATAGATTGTATTGTAATGGAAATTCTTATCCCGACGCAGAACCCGTCATTTGAATGCGCAGTGGCAACTCCGAACTCGCTTATTTATTCCCAAGGAGTACGAAAAAACTGCATAAAACCTTTGATGTATGGAATGGAGAAATAATTTGAATAAGAAATGTGCGCTTGTGTTGATCAAATAATTTTACTCATTTCGGTATCTCTATGAAACCCTAGCCGGGCTGATATTTTTCCATATGAACACAGACCCTAACCCTTTAGTAAAATACTAAAGACTGCTTTTCGCTGTCAAAAAAGTGTGTGAAGCGTGTTCGAATTGCAGCAAAATCTAGGGGGTACTTTATTTTTCAATATCCTGTATTAGTCTCAATAAATAACAACCTCATTGACACGACGTCGTCGCCTTTCTTTTTGCTTTACGGCTTTGTCAACACCAGAGGCGACCAACTTTGCCTTCTTTCTCTTTGTATTAAAATGAGACCTCATGCCCCCTAAATGCAGAAAAAACACGAAAGTAGGCTAAACCGAAGAACGACCACGTCTATTGCAACAGGAGTGGAATTAACGGACATTATAGCTTTTGCCTAGCTTTAACTTTTTGTTAGAAACAATATGCTTGCCCAACCGAAAACAGTGTTTTCACTCAATTCACTGCATACGTTTCGTTATTTGTTTGGGCCTGAGAGCCTCGCTTTAATGAGCTGTGAGCCTTCTGCGTCGGGATAAAAATTTACATTATAATTGATTGTATTGAAATGGTCAATACAATCTATTGTAATGGAAATTTTTATCCCGACGCAGAACGCTGTCAATTTGAATGCGCAGTAGGAACTCCGAAATCGCTTATTGACGCCTACCGGAAGTGAATGTGACAATCTCGGTCAATGATCGGTCACAATTATTCTAACTTCTGTACGTAATCACACGTTCCTATTTAAAGCTCAACTGCGGCGGGGCGGCTCTGGACGTATATGTCGGTACAGAGGCAAGAAACGTGGCGGTGCTGTTTCACTTTATGATTTTGTTGAGGAAATGTTCTCTTCGCTTTTCTTATTGTGCTCAACAATGGTACGTGCACCTGTACAAAGCTGTCTATGTATGTATTGAAAGTCCCATGTTGCCCCTGATAAGTTAGTTGATTCAAACATTTACCATGTGGATGTGACTTTGAGAGTTTGAAACGAGAGATCCTTCATGAATATTTTGTAATTCAGTATGTACAATGTTTCATTGTATTGTAACCTCGTTCAATCAATTGTTTTACTTTACCTGATTCGGAATTTCAATGTATGTACTATTAAATATTCATATTGTGGTGGACAATTGTCAATGACTTGTGGTGGACAATAGTATATACTTTGTTCCATGTTTTGCATATGCACATGTATTAGTAAATTTCACTTTACTACACATACTGACATAGTACATACTTTCAATCATTCTTGCAGAAACTTTGCCCATACCATCCAAGGCTTTGATATCCTGCAACATGGTTCTGTTTACTGCCTCATTAGTTTGTGATCTAAAGCTTTAACAGAGTAATGACAAGTAAGCAATAAGTAGTTATTTTGTTGATAAATTTTGTTTAGGTTTTTTGAGCTATTGGGGTAAACGGTAAACTGGGCATCATGATCATTTGTAAGCCATTGCCACCCAGAGGTTTGTCAATGAACCTAAATTCACCAGTCAAAGTAAATCCCACCTACTCTAACCCAGAAAAAGGGCATCTTTTCTTTCAGATCCCAGGCCACAATTTTTGAGGTCCAGTGTTCCAGCATATGCAGGCTGCAGGAGCCAGTGTGTGTGGGGCATTATGGGGCATTTGAATGAAGTGAGTTGCATTCACTTAGTAAGCTTTAAGTAGTCCTGGATTACCAAGTATCTGATGTGGGAGAAAAGTGACTTTTTCTCATCCCTGCCCCCTGCTGCCTTACGTTGCTTCCGGTGCTCCTGAGCATATTTGCCTCCTTTTGGGTCTTTGACTTCCAATGTCAGTGCATTAATAATTGGCAAAAACTGTTAATTTAAAGTCTATGTGAAGCAAAATGGACATTTTGCAGAATCATAAAATTTATTATTTGCAGATTATTGTTGTTTGATTCATTTTTGAAGAACACGTTGAGTGTTATATTTGGGATTTTCAATACCATTGAAATTGATCACCATTCAATATTATCAGTATGTTTGTCCAATAGCATAGATGATTCATAAAAATTCAATAGAACACATTAATTTTGGGGGGATATGTGTCTTAATCCCCTTAAAATTGGCCAAATGCATGGCATATACAATTGAAGTCATGGAGTTTGGGTTCAATTTGATGTAGCATCAGGAAAAAAGACAGTGCTATTAAAACTTAGTTATGACAACTGTGGTAATTCGTATTTAATTTTATGTTTTCTAGAAATGATTTACACAACTGAAGAGTTTTTCCAAGTCTTTCCCTTGGGAAACATATTTAGCATTTTTGCCTATGCAACTGGTAAGGAAATATCATTTAATGGTCTTGCTTAGCAATAAAGAAATGTCACACAGTACCCATACTCTCAACACAACTACATGCGTAAAAACGCACAGGTTGTTCAATCGTGATATCAGGCCTGAAAAGACCTCATGATTTCATGCCTGAACATGGTTGTGCTGGCCAGCTAAATCAGTGCTGATATCAGGCATGTTCATGATTGACGCATCATGCCCGTTCAAGCATGATATGACGAGCCAACATGCTTGAACGAGCTTGTCATCATGCCTGTTCAAGCATGATAAAATATCAGGCCTGTTCAACCATGATACATCAGGCGCGATCATGGTTGATGTGTCAACCGTGATCAAGCCTGATGCATCACGCATGAACAGGGGTTGATGAATCATCAGCTGTGAACAGGCCTGGTGCATCAGGCTTGAACAGGGTTGATCGTTCAACATGCGTGAACAGACCTGATATCAACCTTGAACAAGGGTTGATAAACCATCACGCCTGTTCTATCCTGTGAGATTTTTACGCATGTAAGTGACTATTAATAGTTATTTCTTTATCTGCAACTTTCTAAATATGATTTGTGAAAATACAGATTATACCGATTATACCGGCTCTACATAGGGAAATATGGCCTTCAGATAGTTTCTCACAAAAATTTCTCTCTTGGCACTCACAGTACCTGTACTGTACAGTATTGCGTTACTGCTTACTACACATTCCTAATCTTTTTCCAAACTTTCTTAAGTTTAACTTTTTTATTATGGGGCTGAAATGTTAACTATTAGTGCTGTTTATTCTTGAGAACATTGTACAGTAGACATCATACATGTCTGTATAATATATAAACTGACTTGGAAGTACACAGTCAATCAAATATTGAATACTGCAAGGCCTAAATCACTTCTAATAAAGCTAACACGTTTAATAAAACTCAGGTAAAGGTTTTATGCTGTATGTATCTCATGAACAATGTAATTTGTCAGTTCCACTTGTACTTGTATGACCATTATAATTTTCTCTGTATTGTATATGTACTTTTGTATTGTATATATACAATAGCATTACATATTACATAACTGTACCTTGAGGTTAAATCCCATTCCTGGTTGGAGCCTTTCACTGCAGCTCTAATAGTTCGCTGCAATAATACATACAAAATAGTGAACTGAAATTAGCATTATTATATGTTTTTTATAAGAAAGCTGATTGCATAATATCAATTGAGGGTGCCACAATGATGCACATAAAGGGCAACGACATTGTCATTGCTTGGGTGTACTACACACTAAATGTGATAGTAAAAACTATTTTGTTTTAGCTGGACTTCATCCTTGACCTTGGATCATGCAAGAATATACAGGCTGGTCATGGAACTGTTGAGTCGATAGTGATTGGAAATTAATACTTTTGGAACTTGATTGGATACTGTACAATAACGACAATAACTGTGCTAAACCTGGATATGCAAAGGGACTGCATCTTCCAACTGACAATCTTGCGCCTTTGCCTGTTCGTTCAGCAGTTGGGCATTCTGCGCTAATATTTTTGTTTGATTTTCAAGTATTTTTTTCAACATTTCCTCTTGTCCATATTCCATTGTTCACACCTTTATGTAGCGAAAGTTAATACAAATTTATTGTTATTGTACAACATGCACCGCTACGTTAACAGGCTACTGTACGAGTGTACATGATGGCTGATGCACCATATTAGGGAGTAATTCATTGTTCTGGGGTAGGGCGCTACGTGTTTTTGCCCTATTGTCTTTTGGAAACAATCTAAGAAATAAGATGTCCGAAGCTAGCAAAAATTTACATCTTGTGGCATAATATGGTTTCTGTATCTTTGAAACTGCGAATTATACGGTCAATTTAGTGAAAAAATGCAACCTGGTCCCACTCCCCCCGGTTTGATACATTTCGAACCAAACTTGGCCAATGACCTATTTTCACCAAGATGTATGTATGTACCAAATTTCAACTTAATTGCATGAGCAGAAGTGTCTAAAGTAAAAATGGGCCAATTTGTCGACTTTCCTCCTCAGGTGGGTGAAATAGCTATAAACTAT
>JAOTOK010087178.1:0-25923 GCA_025770025.1 Virgularia gustaviana | reverse complement strand
ATGTGGCAACTGGTCAGATTGTATATTACTAATCTTTATATAAATTACAAATAACAATAATATTTCCAATTGCATATATGGGTTGGTTGAGGGAGTAGAGTGGGAGGTTTAGGGATTAACTGTTGTGTGAGGGATTGACTGTTGTTTGGGTGATGTACCAGGAAGCTTCCCCAATATCAAGTGACAAATACTGTACATCAGTGTTCGTAAACTACCAGTCACCCATCAATTTCATGTCTAAATTCAAGCAAATTTGGGTTAGTCTCTACGGAGCTGTGAATAGAGGCAAGTGGTGAAAAACATTGACCTATTTACTTAACTTTTCAAATAATACAAGTAAATTTAAGGTAATTATGAATGTATTAATTAAGTATCACATTTTAGTATGCATTATCATAAATTATTTCCAGTCCCCAACCTGTTAAAATGGTCGCTTCCTGTTCTACTTGTAGCACTTGTTAGAACAACAGATCATATATCCTGGAAATCATTATGTAAAATAACGTAAAATGTTTTGAATGTTTTGATAAAGTAAAAGTGAAATGGTAAGATTCAATTCTGTAGTTTAACTTAACTAGATACGGCATGATTTATTCGTATTTTCTCTTTGTAATAGTTGTAATTCCATCATGCCATACCTCATTACCTGATCCAATGGTTAGGTATACATTTAACATTATTTTATGATTTATATTGAGTGACTTCGTTATTTTCAGGATGGTTCAGTTCGATTTACAAATTCATCAACTGGGTATGTTCTCATAAATTGATGTATTGTGGTATTCCAGCCTTTATATATCATGAATGTAATCTAATGATTGTGTAAGATTCCCTGTGTAACTTGATCAAAACATTCAAGACATTATCCTTTGAGTGCTGAGCTAAAGTCTAAACAACCATTCAAAAAAGCACATTTTTATTTATTGGCAGTCATCCCTGGAAAAGGGAGAACTAGTTGTTTATTTCGTATCTGAAGATGAGTAAAACTTATCCAAAACAAACCTATCAGGTCTTCAAAGTTGATCCAATTTTCTCTTCAATGCAGACTTGCTTCATTTGCGAAACCTGTCAAGAAAGTAAGCAATTTCTTTGATGATGACGATGATGATTTTGAAACATTTAATGATGATAAAGATTTTGCTCGAATGACTGCAGACTCAAATTTGAGTGCGAAAAATGATAAAAAAGTTGAGGACGATGATGATGGTGATGGTGGTATCTTGGGACAACCATGGGGTGGCAAAGCTTATAGTTTGACAGGTTTGTAACAATGGTTAAATTGAACTGAAATTCTTGCATGTCCTGGTTGCATGTCCAACCTTTGAATGTTATATTTCACCATCAATTAATAACAATATGCATTTTTAGATGATTCAAAGCCTGCAACATCAGTTCAATCATCTATGAGAACTACTTATCAAACTTCAGCTCCGTTTGGTGCAAAGCAAAGTATGGAATATTTGTAATATAAAATTGTTTTGTTTTTAAAAAGACTAAAAGTACTTGTAAATATGTGGTCAATTTTAATGGAAAAATTGTTACAGTATGAATACAAAATTTAACCAGTTCATGTTGATGCAGAAAAATACAGCAGCATTGTGACAATGCCTATCCTTTATGACACAATTCCAGTAGCATTTATTTTATATTTCAACCAACCAACATAGGTGCTTAATATTGTATATTTAGTTAGACTACTTATATGATATTTTTTGTTTAGAAGCTGCACAACCTGAGTCTAAATTGTCTCCTTCTCGTGGTCACACAATTACTACAAAATCTATGGAAACATCCCATACTATAAAAACAAGACACACTCCAGTTTCAGCATCGAACATTGCTCATGAGACAGTCTCACAGACCAGCACAACCTCCATTGAAAATGGTTAGGATATCATATGAAACAAACTGTTGCAAAATGAATGACTATGTCACACACAACTTTCCAATGAAATATGTCTATTTTATAATTGTTTGAAATAGTTGTTGAAAGCACAAAATCTCTGATGACGGATGCAGAGAGAAACAGATTGATAGCTGAAGTCAAACAATTGAAAAAGGAAGTTCTGGTGAGCTTCAATGGTATTATAACTTAAGGCTCAATATCTAGTACTGGAAGATGTCCTCTCCTGTGGTAACTATTTTCATTTATTCTCACAGGTTCTTAGGCAAGCCAGTAGAAAGACACCAAAGCCAAGTGAAACTGTAAAAAAACTAGTTCTTAATCAGGTCAATAGTTTTTTGTTTACTCATTTAAAAGCAATTTAGATATTTGGTATTACAATAAATTCTGATAACCCTGGTAGAAATCCTGGACAAGATCCTGTAGGATCCTACAGGATCCTGGTGTGTAAGATCTTGTAGGATCCTGTACAAGATCCTATAGGATCCTATAAGATCCTGTTCTGGACCCTGTTTGGTTTAGGGTTTTGAAATCATCCTAAATGAAACATAATCTGAAACAGGATCTTACAGGATCCTATTGGATCTTGTACAGGATCCTGCAAGATCCTACAAGATCCTACTAGATCCTACATACTAGGATCCTATAAGATCCTGCCCAAGATTTATACCAGGGATATATTAAATATACTATTTCAGCCATGTGTCCTGGAGATATATCGATCTTTGGATGAAAAGTTGGCTCTGCTGGATGAAGCCATCAAAATTGGAGATGGTAATGCTTTAATTACAGTAAGTTCTGTTGTTAAACATGGTTAGTTCCTGAATACCACATTTTAGGGCAACAGAAGATTGAACATAGATGGCTGCTGTAATAATCTCCAACTACATGTAGATATGAAGTACCTATTTTTTTCAATAATATCTCTTTTTTATTACAGGTTCTTTTATTCATCAAAAAAACTGTGAATTACAGTAAGCAAACAATATTATTAGATTGAGAAGCGAAATACTGGACCATAGATTCTGTAAAGTTTTTGAGCAATACCTTGTTTTACTTACCAGAAATCTTTCATCGTGAAATATCAAGAAGACCTGTTGCTGTCAGACATATTGTCTCCTACATGAAGGCACATTATGACTACGATGATCTGATAAAGTTGTTACGGTATGCTAGTAACTGTTGTTCAAATTTGACTCATTTCTCATGTAATTTTACATTGTGTATACTCTTGTTTCCTTGCAGGCATTTGGGCAGAAAAGAGGAAGCAATGGTAAAAGACTCAGACTAATACTTGTTTTAATTTTGAAATTACTGGTGCATACTGTAGTTTGTTTTTAAAATTTAGAAGTGAGAGAGTAGAAACAAAGCTCATATTTCCTATCTTTCAGATGTTAGAATATAGGAAAGCTTTATCAAATACAAATCCTGATTCCAGACTGGATGCCATTCATGCTTGTCAAAGGTTGGTGGAAATGGGGAATATAAGTACTTGCTGAACATTATTATTATTCCTTGGTTCAACAAGCCTGGACTGACTATATCCCTAACTATAGACTTCTTCCCTTGGTATATAGTGTACAACATGGTGTACAGAGTACAACATCTGAACAGTATCATTGTATTGATCTTATTAGGTCTTATGATGGAGCTCAAGAACTGACTGATATGGTCAATTTCTTAAAGGAACATCAAAATTTAATAAAAAGACAAATACAAATTGAGGTTAGAGACTGTTTCATTAAATTATATTTACTTTTAGTTATATTAAATTAATAATGAATTGAATTTAAAAAATACTACAGAATTAATTTTCATTGACAACAAGGTAAAGGACAAGAAAACTCAGGCTGAAGGACGAGATCCTGTCATGAGCCAACATCCAAGAAGAAGAGTTGTCTTAACTCCCATCATATCAACCCTGGAATATTGCTCACTTTACCATTATGGGAAAGGTGATGTAAGTGTAATATAATATTATAGAATATGTCAATGAATGCTTTTCTCACCATATTGCACTGATTGCGTGAACAACAGTTTAATTTCTTCTCTTAGGAAGTTTTAGATCCTTTATCCATAAAGAAGGATTTCAAGGTGATTTATTCTTGCATATGTCAAGATAGTTAATATTTAGTTCCTTTCAATGTTGTCTATGTGATATTATTTTATTGCACAGCTAAATGATAAGCAGTATGAATGGTCAGCAATTGCAACAAGAGCAAAGTTAAAAAAATGGTCAGACTTAGAAAGTTTATTCACAGCTAAGGTTTGTTTGTGTTACATTTTAACTGTATTTTTCTCTACTGTTTCTTATACCATTATAGTATTTTATTTTGTGGTTTTTTTCATAGGGCTGGTTTGGTGGTAACAAATTAAAATCAAGTTTAGGATTTGATAAAGTAGTTGATATCTTGCAGAAGAGTAATGCACCACCTGATGTGAGGACAAAATGTGAACATTTTTGATGTCACTTTTCTATATTCCTTACAGTACTTATTAACTTTAACATCATTCACAACTTTTTTTAAAGATTATAGCCAAGTATTTAGCATTTGTTGAAATTCTCGAGACAAGACTGTCATTGGCAACAAGTCTACAATCTCATAAAGTTGCAGTTGAAGTAAGTTTTCAAGTATAATATTGTTCAGAATATCATTCAGATATCTCAACTTTGCTTTTTCTAAACTAATGATTGTTTCACGCAAGTTAAGTACAGCAGTTGTCACACACTAAACGTAATTTTAATTTTTGTATCATCAGACAATTGTTGCTATGAAAGACAAACAGAAATTAATGGACTATAGAAACCAGATTGACAGTTTTCACCCTGTGCAGTCACTCATTTCAAGTTATTTGCAAAATTCGGTAAGCTCATTTTTTATTGCACATTATACATAGTAAATTTCTATTTCATATAAATGGAAAAATTGATATATAATACAAAAGGAGCATTGCAAAAATGATTAATATTAAAACAGTTTACAATTTAACTATATTCTATAAAAATCTTCATTTTTGAATTTTAGCAAATCAAATGGAAGTAGAAAAAACTGACAGCAATGCAGGATTGTGTAAAATGCAATTACATAATTTTGTAGACTGTTTAGAGAAATATGTTTACATGAACCATATATTAGTAAGTACTATTCACAATTAAGTTGATAACTTTACATATAACAAATTAGTTAGTTTTAATATCCATAGTTGATTCAGTGGAAACCCAAAGACATTTTGTATTCTCATTATTATTACCACAATCAATCTAGCTAAATGATCTCTTAATTTTTTTAATAATATTAATTTTTTCAGCTATGTTCTTGATAATTGATTAGTAGAATTTTCCATCTTCCCCACATGTAAAAAATAAACCATAATTTCTACCCATCCTTCTGATTGTTTCTGGCATGGGTGTCTGAAATGTTTTAGCATATGAACCTGGACCAGGAGTATTCTAAAACAAAATAGAGCTGAGTTTTAAGTGCTGCATGCATGCAAGGTTATTCAACATTTAAGTTACTAGAAATGACACATATTGAGGTATAAAGTAGAGGCTGTATATACCAATGCCAAGGTATAAATGTGATGTACACTGGGTACTTGAGAAGAAGACTAAGGTGTTATATCATTGTTCAAGAGGTCAGAACCTGTAATTTCCTAGCATATTTGGACAAAAGCAAAGGGTATGAAGTAAAAAGTGCAGTTGTTTATCTACTTAAAATTTACCAGCATGTGAACTTTTTGAAATCGAGGTGTCCTTGACTTGAATGATGATGTAACTGCATTAGTTGTTGGAAGTATGGGATCTTTAGAGGTACGGTATTGTCCGGGACCTGGTCCTTGTTTCTGAGAGAAAAACATTCATTTGTAATTAGTATATGTTAAATAATGGTCAGTGGTGTGTATTTAATATGTAATCCTAAGAACCTACTGGTTTGAAGTAAACTGTTGGAAACCTGGACACTTTAGATTTGAATATTGAGTCCCTAAAATGCAATAAAGATGGAATAAATGAAGATGTACCATGTATTTGACAGACAAAGTTTGCAATATGATGAACAGGTTTTGTAAGTGTACACCAATTGCTTACTTTGATGAATGTTTTGGCATATATTCATATCCTTTGTCGTAAGTGAATGGACATACATCACTTGCAAATAAATCCTGAGAAATTAAAGATAAAAATTTGGTATATTCCAATACAATATGAAACCAACAATGATATTTAAATTTTAAGCAATTTGAGCAAAGAACCATCAAGAAATATTTATAATACTCATCATATTTCTTACCTTATCAAATGTCCCAGCTACACCGGGACCCTTAAATCTTTTAGGTCCCTTAAAACTGGCATGGCATTGCTTTTGTTTGAGGTCATCAACAAATGTTTGGTATTTATATTGCCCTGGCAAAAGTAGTGCTCCTTTCCTGGATCGGTCAGCATCTCGTTTTCGTCCTTCGTCTTTGAAAGTGTATGATTGAGGAATCTTCTTTTTATTTAATTCATCAATGAAATCTAATATTTCATAACTACCAGGATTTGGTGTATCCTAGCAGAAAGAACCAATATAGATATTAGTGAATTATTGATGACCAATTTGTCTGTACGGTATTATTAGACATGGTGTCAATATATGCCTCCGTTACTATTGGTAAGTTAAGTTTGGTTTACTTCCTAACAACATGGTACTGATGAGTATATATTTACCAGAAAATGCAACATTGCTAGGTAAATAGGGTTGGCTAATTAGAGCCAGAGGTGATTATGTATTCTACTTCTAGCATATAGCTGTACTGCTGCATGTGATAAAAGATATACTAAATATTTTAAACTTTATTATTAATTAATTGAATACAGTAGTATCTCCTGATAATTTTGAGATGAACCTTTAAAGTAACTCTCCACCAGTTTCCCCTGTCAGAGATTTCTTCAACAACACTTCTTCGACTAACTCGTCCACTCTCCTACAATTGTTATAACGACGAGTTTAACATAAACATCATAAACATGAATAATACTCCAGATAATAATTACTGGGTTTCCACTGATTTCTATTATTTATAACGATTGATAAACAATAATTTATGATAAACCTCGATAGAGTACGATGTACTCGGTCTTGTGTAGTTAGGAAGTCTTTTAGCACTTGCAATTGTGGCCATTTCAACAACGAAGTAAACTTTTACAATGTATATATTGTGTATAGCAATGTGCGGCCATGGAAACCCATTGTTTACATGTCATTTCACACGCGGCTCATTAGAATATCCGCTAAGTAATTAGAGTCACATTGGAACTAATTAGAATGTTTAATAGTTGATGGTATACTATTTTTTACTATTTTTTATTTTTCTAAATAAATGCGTAGTGTCTGCACATAGAACAATGAATATACATTAGAGACAAGTAGAATCGATGTATCTGGTAGGATGTGAGTATCGCATTTTGAAGTTAACTACTGTAGCCCGGTTATATATGCCGTTTTCTGAAAACCGGGCTACACTTTTGAAACAAAATTGTACCAACAGAAGCATGATACGACCAGTAACTTCATTATACTGGAGATCACTATTGTAGCCCGGTTATATATGCCGTTTTCTGGAAGTTATAACCGAGCAACGTTTTGAAACAAAATTGTACCAACAGAAGCATGATACGACCAGTAACTTCATTGTACTGGAGTTAACTACTTATGTAGCCCGGTTATATATGCCGTTTTCTGGAAGTTATAACCGGGCTACGTTTTGGAACAGAACTGTACCAAAAGAAGCATGATACGACCAGTAACTTCATTATATACTGGAACTAAAGAGGTGTCGTTTGCGGAAGTGGCCTGGACTGAGGTTTTTTCAGGTTTTTTAAACCCCCACGACCATGCCTCAAATTCCCGCCATTCAATTTTCAAAATGGCCGGAGAAGGTGTTGAACTCGTGTTGCAATGGGAAAGTTCCTTGGACAAGTGTTTTAATGTTTTAGCAGTTGGTAAACTGTTCAGGTATGTCACACAATAAAAATACACTAGAAAAATTGAAAGATTATGTGTTGAATAACGTTTATTCTGCAAAATTTATCGATTGAAATATCGTTGCAGTAATGATAATTAATGACAACTATTGAAGTCTGAAAATTAATTTTAAATACCTGTATATCATGAATATTTGTATCTTAATTCCGCTATTAAAGCGTTTGTATTCCTTATTAACTTAAACTTTATTAAAGTGGGGACATGATAAACTATTATTATAACTTTATTTTCAAATATTGTATAATACCACAGTTATGAGTTTCTAATTTATTAAAACTGTAACATGATAACTGTGTTACTTTGTAAGGTATAACCAGAATTGTGTGGTGGTTGGTGGTGAAGATGGTATGATAACTGTTTATGAAATACCAACACAGCAGCAAAATTGTTTAGCAAAAATTCTTTTAAAGGTACAAAGATAGACATTATATCATGTTGATATCATTTACATACATGCTTGGTATTTGGCATTAAGAACAAAGATTGTTTTTTTGTTACATATATATTCTTGTTATCACAGATAAAATTAGTGTGTACAATTAAATGTTAATGGTATTAATTTGTTTATATTATTCAATAATTATAAATATAATACAAGCATGCAGGGTTAGAAAGTATTAAACTTCGAAGTAATATAATTTTTTTTTTTAGGAACTTCTTAATTTAGAGACAAAAGGAGGACCAGTACAGATACTTTGTTTGCATGATGTGACAAAGTTTAATTCTGTGGATCTGATTGTTGGTGATTCAAAAGGCACTTTGACTTTCTTTGGTAATAAACAAATCTTGTATAAAATGGCAATATCCCAAGCTTGTATTTCTGCTGTGACAATCGATATTGATTCAGGTAAATATGTCTAATTGATTTAATTTTCCTAGAATCTTAAGAATAGCCTATTAAATAAATGCCTTCTTGAAAGTAATCTCCTAGTTGTGTAGCTCTCATTAAATGATGCACAGCCCTCTTCCTCACACCTGAAGCCAGCCATACTCATTCAGTTTCTACTCAGTCACTCTGTATATCTTTCTACTAAGTATGACTTTATAGAATTGAACTTTTAAATGTTTTTCAAAATTAGTTGTGGTTGAGACTACTGGAGAGTCCACATAAAACATCATTAACTTAGATATTATATATTTGAAGGTATTATTTTGTTTTTTTAGCTCATAACCTATCAATAATTGTTGGTGATAACGAAGGGAATATTTTTGGATGTTTGCCACATTGTGTTCAGTGGAGATTGCGACTCAATGATCTGATTCAAACCACTAATGAGGTAAGGTTGTCATGAATTTAGTATTACATATATATGTTTAAATATATATGCTATGCAGCGAGAGACTTGCCATGCCGGAAACAAATGCATATCATATATGTATCCCATGAAAAACCTCTGAAAGCATGCTGCCTTGCTGATGTTGTTGTGAGTTATAATAGTTTATGTTTGTTGTTTACAATTCATAATGTTTGAAAACCTACGCTTCTATATCTAAAAATGACTACTATTGTCATCAGAAAACTGTGTATAAAATATTTGGGGTTTTCATAAGTAGACCAGTCATTTGAGGTATTAGCAAAATTCCCAGGTTGCTAAGCAACTGTTATATCTATATTTTGCTAGGCATCCTCACAACCAACTGTTGTCTCGTTACTTTCTATGAAACTTCCCATAAGTTCAACCATGGTTAGTAATTATGTAATGGTTGCCGATAACAACAGCAACCTTCACATTCTACAGAATGGTACCTTGGTACGGGCCTTGGAAATGCCATCTGTGGTAAACACCATGTGTAAGGGATATTTCTTAGATACCCTGGATACCACCAATACCCCCTTGTCACCCCACTCCTCCTCAAAAACACCCATCAGTCATCGGGTTCAGGTTGCTCTGGGAATGAATGATGGTCGTATTTTTATTATGAGTAACTTCAACTTGAGCTTGTATGCAAGTGTCAAGTTACCACTCACTAATATTATCGCATGTCCGTTACCTGGTCATGATGGACGGTCTATGGATATTATTTTGTGTTGCGGGTACTTTAACTCATTACTGATGTACCATAAAGGGTGTCTGTTACAACGCATAACCACCAGAGATTGGGTGAACTCTGTCACATTGACACCATCAGAGTCGGACCATGACCAGAATGTTTTGGTTGGTACATTAGATGGTACCATCCAGTTGTATAAAATGACGATAAATTAAGAGAATTGGTCAGACACCACCTGGAGAAACTCTGTGATATTGACAGAAGTTAACCAGTATATAACCATCAGAGCTGGATTGTAACCAGAATGTTCTGGTTACTTACAGTAGCTAGATGGTACCTTGCAGTTGTATAAGATTACCATGCATTGATTGGTCAGCTAGACCTATATAGGCAGACCAAGTTGTTAACACCGCATACAATGCATATACATACAATGCATACTGTATGTTCTATCATAGGAACATTAAATTTCAACAGTCTAATCGCAACTAGCGCACACTGGACGAGGTGTAGCATATAAGGTTGGCATTTTGAGGTATGGAATCAAGTTGAAGAATGAGCCAAACCCAGTTAACCAATGATGATTGGTTGATTAGACAAGGTCGGACGCATTTTGCTGGCGATCAAGCGACGCAATATTTCGTGTGAGTAATTCACAGTTCATTAAAAGCCCTTCATTATAATAATACTATTCTCATCTAGGGTAACAGCAACAGGTTTTCCAATCATATGAAATCATTTTGTATTTGGCCTCAATTTATAAAAGACGTAACTGCATTCAACAGCTATTAATTCTGGTTAGCCTTGGGCACGTCATTGCGCTTTGATATCGTTTTGTTTTGGTTTATCACACACGACCGAAAACATTAGTTGTGGTCCTTTTATCAAAAACTGTGGTATATCTGAGTGAGGCTAAATTAGTACGATCGAGTAATGCATTTGAACAGAAAACAAAGTATGTCGCTAAGTATGAATAGTGCTGAACCAAACCATTTCATATAAAGAAAACTACCAATTATATTACATCGATTGTACTTTTTGTTTTTGTAAAATTCAATATTCTTTTCGTTTGTATATCTTGCGGTTATTTACTTCATGTTTTGCAAGGAAAACTAACCCGAAAAAAGGAATAACATTTTAAATACGAAACTTCTGCATACCTAGCGTTTGTCTCATTGACACATTATATATATATTTTTATAACGTTTTTCACCAAGTGCCATTAAACGCCCCCAAACATTGACGCCAGATTTTCGTCCATTATTATTGATTCATGAAACGGAATTTTGCACGACGCGTGTCCCTGAAACACTACTGTTAATTTAGCTATTTTTTCGCTTGAAAAAGTCTGAACTTGACGATCATGCAAGAGCATTATTCAATGATTCTGACAATAAAAATCTGGAGGCGCTAATCTAATTATGTGATAGCTTGATAGAACAGATATCTTGATAGAACTATCTTTGTTTTGCCTGCAAAGATCACGTTTTTTTTTCACTCAATGATCGTCATTTCTGAAGTGTCTTTTTAGCCATCAACTGAAACCTAGACATCGTAGAAAGAACATGACATGTAGACCGTTTGTTTTTGCAATTGTCGTCATATTTTATTCAAAAAGGTTACATGTACTTAATATTTAATTATGTTCATTTGATCTTGTTAACCGCGGCTTGTCTTTGATTGGTTGTAACCAAGTTATTGGTCAATGAACGCTAGAGCTCATCAAACGTAAATGATGACGAGCTTTGTCTCATGTCACATATTGGTAGTTCGCCTTATGATTGATGCTTGCATTGCTTACCACATCTCATTAATATTAAACTCAGTGCAGTGGAACTGTTTTGAGCCAACACATAGCTTCTCGGACAATTTTGCTGTTCTTGTATCTCGTTTTGCTCCCATAAACCAGCTCATACAACTCGGGTTTGTATATAATGGTATGATGGACACTCGTTGATTATAATGGACGTTATTTGTTTGAGTACCATACCTAGAGAGGAGAACCAATGCCGTCACGAAACTTGCGACAGCTGTACACTGCAGGAGTGTCCATTTTAAAACCCAACAACAACGATGATGAATCATACAACCTCCCCAGCTCCCACAACACAAGGAGAATCGGATGAAATCGTTGAAAAACAAAGTAAGTTTTTATTTATGAAAAATCTTTTTCTATTAACATCTATAATTTCTCAGTTCTTGTATTTTTCACACTGGCACAACTCTTGCCTAGGAGTATATAGACTTTTTTAAATATATAATATAGTGGTTGGTGTTAGCTTTCTGCTATAATACATGCCTTGAAACTCAACAAAAAACCCCAAGAAGTTCTTAAAAATATCGCGAGCGCTTTATTATAAAATAACTTTTATTCAAACAAGAGAAACTCGCATTTTAAGTTTTAAAATGGTCTGTCTGTGCATGGTTTCCGCTGCAGCTGTCTAGCATAACGAAACACTTAAGTAAGTGTGGAAAGTGATTTGTTTTTACATAGATAAGTGTATAACTCACCAAAAAACGATACCCCGTTTTCCTGTCAAAGCCATATATTTACTACAGTGACAATGTATCATAGATTATTTGAATGTTCGCGTAGCCAGATGCAGTATTTAGTCAGTTTTACTTGTTTTAAAGGAAATAACTTCAGTTTTGTTTAGTTTTATCTTGTACAAACACTATTAAGATCCAAGGTCGCGAAAGTTTTCTATAGTTTTCAAAATACGTTTGAGTAGAAGATATTTTACTTTTTTCATGTGGATTTACTATGAGTATGTTGAAATTAAAACTATAAATAAAATATAAGGATTACACAGAATTAGGTTTATTTAGTTTTTTCATCAAAAATACAAGAGTTCTCAGACCTCTGATTATAAATGTCAACGGCTGAGGAGAGTCAGTAGTGTTTGATAACAGTCCTTGATTTGCGTTAGTGGCGTAACTTGCGTTTTAAGTCCCTTTGAGTAATATTTGCATAGAGGCCCAGGTATGAGGTTGATATTGATAATATAGATATTAATATTGATTATATTGATGATGATATTGATAATATATGTTAATATTGATATATTGATGATGATATTGATAATATATAATAATATTGATTATATTTACGATATTGATGATGTATATTAATATTGATTATATTAATGATATTGATGATGTATATTAATATTGATTATATGATGATGATGTTGATAATATATAATAATATTGATTATATTGATGATAATATATATTAATATTGATTATATTGATGATAATATTGATAATATACAACCGGGTCCAATACCAATTTTTCCCTCTAGATCGCCATTACATTAATATATGATAATTATGCCCTCTTTCTGATTGTAAAAGTAAACTTTCAACTGACAAGAACATCAAACAAATATTCACACTATATAGGTTTTAGTGGAATCCTATCCTTCAGACAGATTTCTTTCTTATACCGCGGCAAAACTAAAAGTTGGAAATCGTTCAATAATTGTTGTGTGAAGTTTAGGAGAGACTTGTAGACAAGCTATTCAGCCTCATCATTGGCGGTCCACGTTGTTTTTGTTCTTGTAATGAAAAACCTGATCGCGTTATTGTTCGCTAAGTCATATTCCCTAGCAACGAACCAAGTTTAATTTTAATGTCTCGATCAGTCAAGCGTTCAATCATGATTTGCATAAGAAAATAACGCAGTGTGCGGCCAACGTACACAAGCACTTTTTCTCAAACAATTATGAACATTTCTATACTTCCTTTTTCTGCATTAATGGAGAACTATCCAAAAGCTATGCTCGAGCTGTACAGTTTGTAGGTAATTCTGGTGTTGCAGCTGGTCATGTTGGTACAACCAATAATAATGATATTTTCCTGGAGTTGGTATTTTATTATATAACGCGTGGTACAGTGCCGTTTAATTTATTCGCTCCTCCATCATAATTACATTATGGTTTTTTAAAAAGATCTTCTTACACCACTCTTATGTGATCTTGCTTTTCTGGCGTTGTCACCACGACCTACTTGTTGGTTAGAAAAGACTTGGTTATCACGAGGACCATTATTATGGTACATTGCTTGCTTGTTCGTGGTGATTTTACGCATTGCTAGTTCTATGATGAAATTACTTTGAGCTTTTTGGAGCGTTCAATCATGTCATCGTCAACAGCAGCGCCATTGATTGAAGATGATGATGATGATATTGGATGTAGGTATCTATATAGTCTACTTGAAATACAGACTTTACTCAGTGTAATATGTTATATATATATATAGCTATGTCTTTCTATATACCATATCTAGTTATAAAACACTTGAATTATAGATTCGCTCAAGCGCCATTCTTTATTTTAATAATTAATAGGATAGAGTATTTGTGTTACAGAAGCAATCATTTTAGCGTTTCTTCAGTCCAAGCACTTCTCAAATACTGTGCTACACTCATGTTTACTAACTGTTTTGTCTACGCATGCTTCTCTTCATCATTGTTTGAACAACTGGTATATTATGAAATTGTGCCGCTCGCTTGAAAATGAAAGTACCTGCGCCAAAGGTTACTATTTATTTATCAGTTCTTGTTAAATCATTGCAGTTGTTTATTAATGAAAGTGTTATATGAACCAATCCAAGTTGTACAAAGTGAACTGTAAAATGAACTATTATTTATAAAACAGTGAAGTAAAATAGTGCGTTGATGTTTAACATAAAGTTAGTTTAGAATTAATCCATTTTAAATAACATAACTCATGGCAGTAAACTCTTCCCATGCATGTCAGGCAATTTTACTTTTCTAAGTGGAAGACGTGGGTAATAGTTTGTTGTATGAAGTGATGCGTTTAATTATTTATGAAAGATTTCTAGTTCATTCTGAAGCTATAACAATGTTTGGTGTCCTCTGTACATGTTTATTATTATGTTAATATCACTATATAATAATATAAAAGTGAAGGATTTCTCCTATATATCTCGAAATATTGAAGTCCTGTGCTCTATAGTGTTATATTTTAGTATATACTATGGACATACGTGTTATATATCAAGAATACTGTAATCTGATTGGTTGAGCTACTGTGCTGTATGTTCGTGATAAATTATAGTAATTATGCAACGTATTATTAAAACGGAAGACAAAAACACAAGTTGGATGCATTTTTCGAGCTTTTAGAACAAATAAATTTATTCATGTGAACATAAACAAGTGACTGGTTTACACTTCAAGACAATCAGACAATGAAACTTCGTTGTTTATCAAATGATTTCGTTTCATTTCGGCGTTTTATTCCGATATCTGGTTACGCGGCCAAGGAATGCACTGCTGTCTGCTGTCGTTCTTTCTTAGCAAACTAACGGTAGTTTTGGAATCTTCAGGCGGCTCCTCAAACAAATTCCATACTGAGAAAAACATTCTGGTGTGATTGCTCACCGTGAGACGCGCCTACACACCATTATGAACGCTTGATTAAAATTGTGGATTTCGGTGCCGTGCGCAAACGTCACGAGAACCCAGACCCCGAGCAGCCCATGACGTCATGATCATGGCGTACCCAGGGCCTAGTTGCAAAGATCGAATAATGATAATATAATATAATATATAATGATTATAACCGGATCTCGGACAGACCAACAGATTTTAATTGAATCTCCTTTGTCTGGATTCCTTCCACATCACTATAATTATATTAGCTTATAGCTTCTCATTGAATACGATTAGGGTTAGGATTACGGTTAGACTTTGTGTTGAACGACGTCATGAGAGCTACCATGTATTGACCTCGTCAAGAAATGCGCCATCTCTTCTGCCAGCCTGCTGTCTTCTGTGATTATTTGTGTCGTGAGATACCGAGGAAGGGTAGGGACGCTTAGGGATACCTTAATGGAATTTAGGGATACACGAGGCTAGTGGCATCAGAATCTCCATGCTTTAGTAAACTACTCGCGGCTCATTTGTTGGTTTTGAAGTCATGACAGGGTCCATTGTACGAGGTTGCTATCAGCTGTGCTGTGACGTCACTGTCGCCATGTTTCTCGTTATCGATAAATACATGAAATATATGAATGAATGGTGAACGACTGTGCCTTCCACGCACACACCTGCCGGGGCTTCAAGATGCTTCGACAATGAAACCATTTCAAAGATTCCTTCTTTCATGATCGACGAAGTTTGTTTGCTCAATATACAGTGATCTGAAATATATCCATTCCCCTCTTATTTTACTGACTCTCGATAATGTTCCCATTCCATACTACATTTCTAGTGTAGTAAGACCTTTGGCTATATTCCTAATGCCTGATAAGTGACAATAGATACATAACGAGATCAAATTATTATATTTTATTATAAATGTCGTTTGTTATCACTGAAATGCAACGTTGTATATTATGTCTTTATTAAATCACCCATATCCGAAACTTATATATTTTAGACAGAGAACTTGTTTGATGGAGAGCTAATTGGAAAACACGAATGGTATTTCTCCTCATATCACATGCGTAAATTATTCTGTATTTTATTAAATTATTTTATATATAAATCATGAGATGAAGACGCTGGCCAACTCAATATAGTGCTGTTATATGCAGGCAGACGATAGAAGTTAATAACATTACTTCCAGTAAAGGTTACTGTATAGGAGGCTGGGACATTGTGTATAGTCGAGAAACTTGCTTGTGTTGTAGTACGAATGTAATTGATGGATGTAAGTGATGTACAAGAGATTAGAAACTTAAAATGGAAATAAGAGAGAAAAAAAAGTGACATGTGGGCACAAAACGTGGAGACAAAGTATCTCTTTCAGAAAATACCTGAAGAAGTTATAACATAGTATTAAGAAGATTCTGGGACCTGGAATATGGAAGCGCTGGTAGCCCAGTGATTAGTTCTTGCTTTCCTCACCTCGATGGCCCGGCTTTGGTTCCTTCACTGGCAGTTATCTGATCAAATATATATTTTACCTCAGTCACATGTATAGCTTCTGTAGTAGAGCACTAAATCAATGAGGTGTCTCCCATTCTGGACCTTCAGTCAGAACAGTTCAATGAAACAGATATAGAGTCTTATGGGATTATATATATTAGATTATATAGGTAGTTCAGTTTAGATATTTTGTCATAACAAGCAGAAGTCCTTACTCAGAACAAAGTCGTTATACAATGCTATACGTAGTCATACTGCGTGAATTACAAAACTAAATTTTTTTGTTCACTATGTTACCCAATGTAGCTATACTAATATAGTGTTGCTGCCGGTTCCGAGCGAGCTGTATTTATAGCCCGTTATATAGGAATTTAGTTTACTACTTCATGTACAAGTTAAATCACACGCATTCGAATAAACCTTGTTTTCATAGCTTTTTATATCAATTTTCTATAGCCGTATATTCTTAGGTGTAAAATAGTCTTGTATAGTTTTCCTGCGCTAAGGATGCTTTTCGCGCGTTGCGCTTATATACCTCGGCAGTTGATGCGCTCAGCGCGTGCAAAAAGAAATCATGGTTCAATTAAAACATGATGGAGGAGGTCGTCGTTGTCGCGTGATTGGCTGTCTCCATGGTTCACGTTTTCTCATGCATAAATTTTGATAATATTTGTCAAGTTTGATAGCGGGACAGCTGGAAGGCAGGCTAGCAAGCTACGTAGCAGGCGCCTTCAGTAGCTAGCTGCCGCGACCAAAAGACTTGCAATGACTATTGTTTATGAAAAAAGACGCTCGGATTGAGCAGTATAGCTCCTGGGACCGTATGAAAGCCATGGAAATCAAATGTAAGTTATATTACAGAGTAGGAACTTGGTCTTAATACGCTCGTTTATATGTAGGTTTCATTAGTGAGGTCTTTGAGAAAATTGTTAGTACGCCGCCGCCGCGCATCAATCCATACGGTTTCTCGTCGATATCAGTATTGTGTAGGGATCACTGCTGGCGAGAAAAACGCGAAATATTAGCGTAGTTTTGTTGGGAATAAACCCGCATATTTTCGGCGTATTTTAGTGGGTTTTAAAGGGGGTGATTTTATTTGTTAGCTATTTGAAATGTTGGCAAACACCACAATAGAATGTTGCCTTCACTTGGACGACATGTCAACACTCCACATTACGGCACCGATCTCAACCATCAGCTGATTTGCATTCATTTATCAAGAATCGATATTAAATAGAGCCGTCATCCATGTTATATGTGGCATTTAAGAATGACTAGATAGTTTTATCAAAAACAGGATATTATGTGGCTTAGAATTGAAGTATTTTTGTCATGTTAAACTGTTGTACTTGCTGTGCTAGTCAGGATCAAGTTAGCGGTTGGGGTCAATCCACCTGCCCTGTCCTCCATGTAACAACAGCCTTTCACGTTCGAGGCATTTTCATAAAAATTTAATGAACCTTTGTTCGAATGCACGTCAACAAAATGAATGGAAAGATATGTTGGATATGATATCAGAATTATGATGCTTGACTGTTACCAAAGAATGGCTGACTACAGCGAACAGAAAGAGCAAGTTTTTGAAGTATTTTTCATTTAATGTGTGCGTTAGTTTGTTCGTTTTTATTAGAATATTGTTGTCATTTGGCGAGCAAGCGATGTGGCGAGCGAGTGTCACATACTATCGTATTGATTGTCGTTGTTCTAACATTATTATGACTCAACAATATATATATAGGATCTGTAGAGGCGTTATATAGAATTATGGTTGTTTTGAGTAGTATCATATTTGCTATAGCTAAATACGATTATTTTATAAAAACAAGGCAACATTGATTATTATTATAAGCCATTATAACTGCAGGCAAAAGACGAAACAAACAAACTCCATGAAGTGATCAATGAATGTGGGTTGAACTAGAGTTTTATTGAAAAGTCACCATACTCCATAGTTTGTTCGCAATAGACCAGTACTTTAGTAGTAGTAGTAGTAGTCTGTGAGGAAATCACGTCTTGTTTCTGTATGTATCAGTTATAGTCAATAACCCAAAGTTTACATCATGTCAAGGATTGTATTTCGCTGCCAACTTGTCTGCTAATAATTTGCATTTTAATACCTGCATCTTATATTGACGAAGTTTCTTCCTACTATATATGCATCTAATACTTTACAACGCATTGTAACGTTGCCTAACTTGTGGAAAACAGAGAATTTTTTTAAACGTCATATCTCGAGGTATATGAGAATCATTTTCCAAATTTCTTTACGTTTAGCGTTAGCAATTTGGGACTTGAAGTAATCTTATCATATTGTAATATAACAGTTCGGAATTGTCGTTACTTTCTGTTTGATCATTTACGTCATTTTCCCGCGCGATTCTAGCTCTATTTGCCCCAAAATTACCGGTCAGTGCTAATTATAGAAACCTGTCATTTTTCTTATTTAGCCTAGCAGTCTATGTTTGTTGTTTTCATTTGATTTTGATTTGATATGTTTCTCTAGTTCCAACACCGGCCATAATATTTCTATGTGTCATTGCTGGAGTCATAATTATTCTGTTCGTAATCTACCAAGTAGTCAAGAGGGGACTGGTATGTAATCTCGAGCCACCAGAACGCCCGGATGATGATGATTACGAACAACTGCACAAGGCCGTGCCGTACGAGACGGAGACTGATGACGAGTATCTCGGACCATCGTCCAAGACGACAAGTCGTCGTAGCAGTTATAACACTAGCGGAAGTTTGCGCTCTGACGGCGATTTGAACCTCGGAGATAGTGCCTCGTTATACGGCTATGGTAAATACTCGGATGGCACCGACGGCATGGATTACCCATCATACAGTCCGTCCGCTGCCCGCAGAGCACTGTCGGCGTACGGCGAGACTGCAAACCGTGGGGGAGATGGCCGACTAGGTCCTGGGGAAGAACTGGTGAGTACCGCTGGTCGGTTACAGTTGTCCGCCAGTTACGCACAAACGGCCGAGAAACTTGCCGTGAGTATTTTACAAGCCGAAGATCTTCCGACGAAGGAACGAGGAGGTGCGAGCAACGTTCAAGTGCGCGTTGTACTTCTGCCCGGCAAGAAACAAAGATTTAAAACAAAACCGAAGCCTTCGAACAACGCGAGCTTCCACGAGACCTTCACGTTCAGTCGCGTGTCACAGGAAGAGATCAGGTTCGGATCCCTTCGTATTCGTGTCTACGGTCACGAGAGAATCGCGCGTGATCGTCTCGTGGGTGAGGTTAACATGCCTCTGTCAGAGTTTGAGTTGGACGATGAGGGGGACACAGTGTGGCGTCCGATTGTACCCAGAAGTCAACTTTCGGTAAGTACTTATTGCATGACTCGTTTGTATAATTATGGTATTAGTCTCACAGATAGGAATTTTTCAAGTGATGAATTTATAAAAGAACTTTTCCTCGTTTGAAAGAGCAAGAAATTAAACAGTATTTAAGCAGTAAACGTTATAAAAACACACTAAAAACTTACCACGTCTGAATCTTCAGTTCTGCAGACACGTCATTCCTTTATTTTTAACATTTTTCTCAACGTTTTTTCCAGGGTGCAGATTCCTTGTACGATTTATCTGACTCTGTCAGCATGGGGTCAGGGTATGGGGGATCTACCTCATCTCTGGTGGCCGCCCATGGAGGAGCCCCGGAGCTCCTGGTCTCGCTGTGTTATCAATCATTAACTGGAAGACTCACAGTAGAAATTCTGAAAGCAAGCAATCTAAGAATGCCAGCCATGCAACGTGCCCCAGGTAAGGAACGAACGTCTTATTTTCTTATGCAGCAGTTTTTTCATGCTGTTTTCATTTTGCCACAGTTTTGACTATTCTGAACAACTTTGCAATATTATGCACCGTTCTTTATTGGAATTTTCCATCGTTCGTTGCTAGTAATTTAAATTGCTAGTTCAACGTTCAATTAGTATGTTTATCCAATCAGAATATATTCTAATTTCCAATTACAATCTTCACTCAATTAGAATATTTACATCACTTTATCGAATGTTTTAATTACGTAACACTCACGGGGCAACTAATAATTCTAATGAACTTGTTTAAAGGTTCGATCTTCTCTACGTTTCTAACGTTACAGAAATTCAAATGTTTTTGAGGGAGGGTGCACTTTGGTATAAATAAAGTATATGATTCTTCACAAACATTATGATGGAACAGGATTTTTTGGCCATAATTTCTTTAGATACATATGTGAAGGTGGTGTTGATATCACCGTTAGGAAAACCTGTGGCAAAAAGCAAGACCACAATCCGGAGAAGCATGACTGATCCTGAGTACAATGAGAGTTTTGTTTTTCAAATGTCCGAACGCGATCTGACCGAAGTGACTTTACAGTTCTCAGTTGTGGCCATTTCAAGAACGCGTAAAAAGAAAGAGTTGCTGGGCTGGTTCGCTTTAGGTAAAAACAACAGCGGACAAGAAGAAAGTCTTCATTGGAACGTTATGATGCAATCCAAAGAAAAATCTGTCAGTCGTTGGCATGTTCTTGTTGAATCGTGACGACAAAATACCTTTTTCGTATATAAAACCTAGTTTTTCCTGACTATTATTGCAAGCAAACAAAACACGGTATTTTTTACTCAAACTACTAACAAGGAAAATGTTAGCTATAGCACAACTAGTGCAACAAAAAAAACGCCTCGAAAAACGAAGAGTGAAATAAAAGAGCAGAAATAACAAAAGCTACAAATTTCAGGGGATGAAATAAGTGCATGAGGGATATGTACAATTCTGAGACAAAAATCTGAAAATTATCAGCTGTTTTTGTGGATTTTACTTTTGCTAAAACTCTTCCAATGGTTGCTGGTAATTTTCTAACTTTCAATCATCTGAAAATTGATGGAAGGAGTCAAAATATGATTATTTCGGTGTCTATGTAGCATTGTACAAATTTTGATGCTTAGGAATAATTTTCGCGAACAAAATTAATAAAAACCATACAATAATATAGAATAATAAACTAAATTATTTTTCACATTCCGTTTTTCGAGACAGTTTCTATTTCTTTTAGCTTTCATTTTCTTCTCTTTTAAGCTTTCTTCTGTTAATCTCCATTCCCCCCTATACAAAATATTCTAATAATCTGAGTGAATCAGGAGTCACTGAGTAAACGAGATAAAACAAAGCTCGTTGAGTGATGAAAATAAGGTTGAAAATAAGGTTTGGCTTGATGTTATTTTATCAAGTCTGTTAAATATGAAAAAAATAATGTGTAGAATGGTAATTCCTACTAATTATATAGAACTTAATCCTGTAAATCTAACAATGTAGATTAGAAATTGTAAACATATTGTTTTCTTTAATATAATTCTTATGTTTTTGCCATGCACCATGCAGTAGCAACTGAGCATGAAATTAAAATAATTCTTAATAACAGTTATTCAATATTTTATAATTGAAATAGTATATAATAGTGAGACGTATATAATCTGAAAAATAAAAATCATTTACGTTAAATAAGTTTTTCTTTCGTTATTTAATTTTCATCGATATAAATTTTATACAGGATTAAGAAATTTTCGGTAGTATTTTTCTAAGCCAGTAATTAATAACGCTGGGGAATCATATGTCGACTAAGAAATATTGTATTCAATAATGTATCATGTCGGCGGCTCAATCTTAGAGACATTTGAAAAACAAAATTTCATGATTGGTTGCTCGTCAACTCCACGAATGTGTAGTATGATCTTTTCCGGACTATAGATAAATGGAGAGTGCTCAAATTTTATTTTTAAACATAGAAAATAGTATCAGGTCAACTACAAACAGTCGTTATCACCCATATAGTCATTTTTGTTCTCAAACATTTTTCTTTCACTTCGTTCTATTGGAGTCACTCCATTAGTTCATCCTTATCTCATGCATTCATTCATTCATTCACAATAACACAATAGGTATTACTTTATTTGACAATACACGACGTATGGTTTCAAAACAATGGATGATGACATCACATCATTATAAGCATACATAATTCAAGGAGTGATGTTTCTTTATTCGCAGATACGTATGTTAAAGTGGCCATGTTCAACTCCATCGGTCAACAACTCTCCAAAAGTAAGACCTCGATTCGACGAAATATGTTCGATCCTGAATTCAACGAGACGTTTGTTTTTCAAATAATCGAGTTTGAGCTGCCTAGTGTGAGCATTATGTTTTCTGTGATTAATATTAAGAAAATGAGACGTAAGGAGATATTGGGCTGGTTCTCAATTGGTCACGATAGTACTGGGGACGAGGAAGACTCCCATTGGCGCTCTATGATTGGTGCAAAAGGTCAGCCAATCAGAAGATGGCATATCCTCAGCTCTGTTGAATATTAAGCGCGCGCACCGCAGGCCTGAGCCCGAACAGCGTTACATGCGCCTTCATACCCTGAGATTCTCAACAATTTCCCATAATTTTCACGCGAGAAACTTCCAAATAAATTGAGCTCGAATTCAAATCTAAATATAGAGCAATAAATTATATAAAAACATTACATTAAATTGAGAAATTATTATGACAATTAAAAATACAGATATATATAGTTTATAGTATATTATTGAATTCAAATTTTAAGATAAATTTTAGTGAATGTCTATCTCTAATCTTGGTCAAAACAAATTAAATATTACAGAAATAGAATCATGTTAATTAAAATATCAATGAATCAGTTAGAGGTTGTTATTATTCAAGTATGTGTTGTGATTTTTCTGCTTTGTTTAATATCAATTTTGCTCTGCGTTATTATGTTATATTAGCGAGCTTAAGGTCGACGACGCGACGACGACGGGGCGTTTGACCGATTTTACAGAATCGAGCACGTCATAAAGTCAAGATTTCTCCCGTTGTTGTCTTTTCAACGACGCGAAAACTACACTTTTGTCGTGGTCTTGAGATTGATTTCGTTTGTTAACGATGACGGGATATACCTAGTCCCTTTCAGATTTTTCTGTCCCGTCGTTGTCCTTTCCCGTCGTCGATCTTAAGCTCGCTATTGCTTCGTTAGTTACTTGCATTTTATCAACTTGCAGTAGGATTTAAAAATATTTACAAGATTTAAGCGAAACAGAATACACGATAACAGAATCAAAAATTAATAAAATAGTAAAATGAGGATTTTAGTAGATCGCTCAGGACGACCAGTGTCATCATTGGAATGCAGTAACGCAGTGATTTATATTTTTGATTTTAACTATTAGGTAACATTTCTAATCAAATAGAATTATTTCAAGATATTTTACAGCATTCTATGACGAAACTTCCCCTAGACTACGTAGGAAGAGCAAGAAAATGAAATGATTCTACTTGTGATTAAACTTCAGTGTTTTTTTAATGAAATAACTAAAATGTAAACATACTTAACAATGTTTTTATTATGAATGATCCACCTGCAGCAGTTGTTAACGAACGATTGTTTCTTACGAACTAATGACTGAATTATAACAACATCAGCGAGGCATATTATAGTAACGGCTCGTATGAAATAGCTTTACCTATAGCTCAATGGACATACTTCAAGATTTCCTTCAACGTTACAAGTTTCTTGTCATGAACGAAAGTCAGTAGAAAAACAAATGGCAGGTAAGTTTTTGATCTTCGTGATGTTTAACACTGTACCTGCTACATTGTTTGATCTGAACTGTACTTTGGTTAAATTGTCGCCAAAACATATCATATTAGTCATTGCATATTTTGTATATAAAACTATATTTTATAAAGTCATTTCAATTGAGCTTATCAAAGTTTAAGTTATACGTATACTGTATAGAATACACGAAGCAGAAAGAAGTACTTGTAGTACATTGATATGGTAAAAATGTGACTACTTGGGGGCTATGCCAATATTACTAAAATATAGAAATTTAAATACCATAGCAAAAACTTTGGTGTATATATTATGCTATATTATTGCTGTATATTGCACATTGAAAGTGTCGCGGTTAACCGTAATAGGAATATTTTGTAGATCTACATTCATATAAATAAACTATCTACACACATCTCAACTTGAACGCATATAATATCCACTATAATTCCTATTTAGTAACAAGAAGTATATATTAGTACAATTTGTAAAGATATTACTAACTGTGATTAAAATGTGTTAATTTCCAGTTCCTGTGCCAGTCATTGTTGCTGTTGCAGTTATTCTCCTGCTTCTGGTCTTGTTTGTTATTTACAAGTTGTTACAGAAGAGACAAAATGCCAAAGCAGAAGCAACCGGAGATTCTTCAAAGAAAACTGCAAAGAAAAACGATTATCAGAAACTAGAAGAAGGCGAATTAGGTGAGTTGGAAGTCACTGACGAGGGTGTAGTGGGTGACGGGCAGGATGGAACAACAACAACGGACGGAGGGAATAAAAAGAAAAAGAAAAGGAAAGGAAAGGGTCGTTCTAGAAAACCAAAAGATTCTGAAACTGACGCCGGAAAAGGAGGATTCAACGGAATTCCCCAAGAACCACTAAAACCTCGTTTACAATTCTCAATTTCGTATTCAACCACAAGGAAAGAAGTGTCCGTGATAATCCATAAAGCCGAGAACCTCGGGTCGAACTCAAGGTCAAGTTCCGAGATTCGTATTACACTTCTTCCTTTAAAAGTGGAACGATTTAAGACAAGATGTCAGTTATCTGCAAATCCATTATTTGAGGAGTTTTTCACGTTCCGTGACGTGTATCCCGAGGATTTCCAAGAAACAACGTTACGGACAAGGGCGTATGTTGTGAACGGAACAAGAAGAACATTAATTGGAGAATTATACGTTGAACTGGCCGCTGAAGTAAATATGGAAGAAAATAATTTTGAAAACCAATGGAGAGATTTTGTTCTAGCTCAAGATCTTAACAAGGTACGAAAATATTGCACTGGGTTGTTCAAAAGTGGATTAGCGCTAACCAAGGGTTAAAAATTAAACCACTGTTTGATTTTACTATGTTAAGGTGGCTCCCTACAATTCATTGTGATATAACGAACATCACATACAAGTACAAAATTGGTGATATATAATTTTTCCAGGGACACGGAATTACTGTAACCTTTTCATGACGTTACAGAAAGCCAAATTAAACTCATGAATTATGTTGACATA
>JAOTOK010086956.1:0-15443 GCA_025770025.1 Virgularia gustaviana | reverse complement strand
TATCATGATTGATCAAGGTTGATGGTTCATCATGTTTTGAACAATATTGATATCATGATTGATCAAGGTTGATGGTTTATCATATCTTGAACAATATTGATATCATAATGGATCAAAGTTGATGGTTCATCATGTTTTGAACAATATTGATATCATGATGGATCAAGGTTGATGGTTTATCATGTCTTGAACAATATTGATATCATAATGGATCAAAGTTGATGGTTTATCATGTCTTGAACAATATTGATATATCATGATTGATCAAGGTTGATGGTTTATCGTGTCTTGAACAATATTGGTATCATAATGGATCAAAGTTGATGGTTCATCATGTCTTGCCAATATTGATATCATAATGGATCAAGGTTGATGGTTCATCGTGTTTTAAATAATAATTTTACCATGTTTGGTTAAGTGTCTTATGAAGGCTACAGTAAAATAACAATATTGTTGGATCACAATGGTGTGGATTCGTTATTCGGACAATGAAGTCACCCTGTCTTGGTTACTACAGTCGATTCTATACGTACGGATTCGGGAATATTTTATTACGATGGTATAATAAGAACTAATATTGGCATTTAACTCGATCGTGGTACAAACTCAACCAAGTCCAGAGCAGTTAGAAATTAAATAGTGCAATATAAGGACAGGTAAATAAGGTAATATTGAGAAATAATATGTTATAGTTTGTATCGAGTTCCCGACACTGCTTGAGTGGGAGGATTTCACGAATAATCATCTATTAGGCTATATACAGTTCAGTATTTCATTACCTTCATAGAATATGCGGAGATTTGAAATTTGAGTTCTTGTTGTTGTTTTTTTCTGTGAATATGCCCGACGTTTTTGTTTCGTTGATAAGTTCTCGTTGAGGACAATTAAAACTCTATACAACCGACAACAAATTTGTTGTTGTAGCTGTTCTTGTTGTTCTTGTTGTCGCTAACCATGGAAAGCATACGTTTCAATTAGTGCAATATATTTTCATGTTGTATCACTAAATCTTTGACCTTGCAGTATGCTTTAAAAAAGGGGACTGAAATGAAATGAGTGTTAACTGATGTGGCACCTCGTTAATTTTACTACAAGTCTAGCAAGGGGAATTGTGTCTGTGTTATAATTTGATTTATAGTAAGGATTGCTAGGTCATCCTTGGCGACCTGCATATAATAACACTACGTTTTGTATAGTATGTTGTTTTTAAAGCCCATTCTGCGATATATGCAGGCCTTGTTTCATTAAAAACATTGAATACATATTTTTCCCAACAACCAGCATTTAAGGATTTCTGTTGACCTATAATAAACAGTTTGTAAATCCAGCATGTTTGGCATTTTCAACTACAAAACAAAAGGTACCAAACTGAATTTATTTATGTTTTAAGACATGCAAACAACGTACTTTAACATGCATGCTTTTAAATTAACTGAACAACCAAAAGCTATTTTTGCAAAACCGTTGGCGATGCATGTTGTGTCACTGATATTAAATATGATTGAGCATAAATGTTAATAATATCAGGAGACGTCCGCAAAAACAATGTTCGACGCGCGAACTGATGATTCCAAGATAAGAGACATTTGGGATTTGATTATCGAAATGCTAACTAATACTTTCGGGTCGTTGTTTGTAACTCAAAGCTACTGAAATTAACCACAAAGTTAACCAACATCATGCGTTATCTTGTGCCGTAGATAATTTTTAATTTTTATTATACCTATTTCAATTTCTGTCTGAGTGAAATCTTTTTCAGCAAACGAGGCACTCGAAGAGGTTGATATATCGGACTGGGTGAACTGAATATCGCATATTCTGGGAGGAGCTTGCAATTAGTGAAATATAATCTATTACATACACGGTATCTGTTTTAGACATCTAAAGTACTTGCTTTGAAACAAAGCTGGTTATCTGTTGCAAATATGTTTTGAAATATGTATAATTCACTGGAACAGTCTGGTTTCCAATGGCGAAACCAACACGTACGAGAATGTGATCATCGGCTCTAATTAAAATCATTTAATGTATACGTTGACATTGACCACAAAAATTAACAATTCTAGAGAAAGTAGTACTTGGTATAGCTAGTACTGTGTGTATAGCAGGATGGCTGGGCCGGTTTGGCTTGATCCACCACTTAAAGTAATGGTTAAAATTGTGACAAAGTACAAAAGCAATCTCCCATTTAATAAATACGATACATTTTTCAAGAGTAAACATTTTTCTGTAAAAATCTCTAGGCTATGTACCATCATCCTTTAAAATCGTAGGCTGAAAATCAAAGAAGCTTCATAACATTAAAAAGTATATCCAAAACTGAATGTTAAACAACACTATACTTAACTTGTAATTTTATCCAACCTGTAAATAATTATTGTAGCTATATAGTATTATTATTACAGAAACACGTCATAACAGCACTTTGTAACTAATATAATTCACTTTAGTTCCCATCCTTCCTTTGTCATGTATCGTATTTCTTGTTATATATTTATATTGTAGACTGTAATATTAGATAGGTAGATCAGTTGCATTTACTCTTGTACTGAAGATGACACACGTAAGTTTGTCTAAACATGTTTACTTTTAAAAATTTGTCATTTATTTGAAATGCGTTAATGTAAAAAAACTGAACAAATTTGCGAAGTATTAAGCTAATATTAGCCTACAGTCTTTCTAGATGGCAAAGAAAATCATCTAGTGTTGAAATGAGTGAACTAAAAGTAGTAGTTTGTTTACTGAATTTCAAGGGTTTTTTATAAATCTTTCTTTTATAGCTACAAGAGCTAGTTTTAAAACTGAGGATCTAGGTGATATTTGGCATATATAGTTTACCCGCTGTAACAGCTCTTTCTTTGATTGACTAAATTTGAACAGTTGATTGCAAACTGCAATTGCAAAACATTATGCCTTGTATCTATAACATCCAAAGAAATTTTTGTTGCCCAAGTTACTTTTTTTACTAACTGTCTGCAATGTGTTTTGTTAGACAAAACTAAACGTCGTTGGTGATCCTATGGTCGATTAGTTTCATTGTCAGCGTTATACGAAGGTTACATATTTCAGACTAATTATACTAATGTCGTCTAGTGACTTGTGTATTGATTTATAGTTTTTCGCCATCCCAACTGCATGTCTAAAATTTCTGAAAATTTATTCAGTTTGGAAATCATTAAGCATAGAGATTTTGATGGAAATTAATTACAATGTTGATCATTAATTAAAAACCTACGCTGTCTTCGAAGCAATTAGTAAACGCATTGGGGGATAATAGAAAGAAAGACAATGCTTGTATATGTATATGTAGCAATGATATGATATGCGTCTTCAATCATTTATTGGTACGCGCACGCATCTTGTTTCTAGAAAACAATTCACTCAATAAATAATATGCAGCTAAAAATAAGGTGTGACTTGATCGAGTCATGACTAGGGTGGCCTGTGTCTCTAACATAGCATATTACATTCATATGTGTAGTATACTTCAGTCATCTCTGATTATATGATCCGAATCGTTCTCGCTGAAAGCTCAGGCTAGTTACACTGGGACATTAACGGGCCTCGTTTAGTAAAGGATGTATTTCTGTTGTATCAATCGCTTTAAAGTTATCTGTTTTTCTCAAAGTAAAGCACGGAAGTCTACGTCCACCCACATTCACCAAATATCCCGTTACATTATTATTTGCTGTTACAATTATTTGTTATTGTCCAGGCACGTCGCGACATTCGAGGGGGGGGGGAGAGTACAATTTTGGGGGAGCTCGCTGAAAACAGGGAAGTACGTAGGAGTGAATTTATTGCATGTGCACACGTTGTTTGCGCTTCTCACAGGATTTTTTTAAATTTTGATGCTTTAATTAAAATAGCCACTTTTAGATTGAAATTCTCTCTTCCCCATATACTTCTAGATGAGAGCTTTTCTTAAAGGAAACTTCGTGGCCTGCATGGGTGAAGAATATTTTTTGCACTTATAATTCATAAACCGATAACAAGAAACAAAACTCACTTATATAGCTAAGGAATAAGATTATTGGGGGTGGTGTAAATATCCTCTTTCCTCCCTTCGTCAAATCGCGCCGTGCCTGTTATGGCAAATCCTAGCAATATTATAATTGTTACGCGTTATTGGATGAGAGTGTAAACCGTGTTGGCCTGTGTCCAGTTCATACATTGAGCTAAATTTAAGCTAGATACATAGCTAGGTGGTGGTTATATCGTAACTGAAAGTTTCACCGTTTGTATATAGGAAAAGTGCCTTTTCACGGGAATTCCCCCTTCCTTGCTCTTTTGTTGTTGCGCCATCCCACACCCAGTTTAATGGAAAAAAAACTGTAAAAATTATTTCATATATCACGATGCAGAACTACAAACGACATGTAATAATGAAAGTCCCACATCAAAATATTCAATAGCTGCTAAATCAAAGTAATGTTAACTCCTTGACGATAAGTAGCTATAGAAGCCATGTAAATATCCTTTTCTTTAGTTAAAGGAAAAATGGTCGTTTAACCGCATGTGATCGTCAGTCAACAGCATCACTGGTCTAGAAAAATTTTTACTTTCTTGTATAAACTAAACAAAAATGTATCATGGTTGCTTAACCGAATGACTAGCTTCTATTAACTGCAGCCTAAGTTCGCTAACTATGTAAGTATATTTATATCATGGCTATATTCACATTGTAGAATTTAAATTTTTTTTCAAAATATCATTTTTCAACTAAATAGCTAGTTTATTTGCGTAGTTTGCTGAAGTTTAAAGTCATTATTGTGAGAAACCACGAATTGTTTCTAACTTTTTCTTTTTACTGCAGTCTGAAAAAACCGTGAAATAGTGGCTACAGCCAAGAGTAAAAATATATATATATTCCTTTCAATGTTCTAAGCCTCGATTGGAGGTCATTGTGTAACTTTTAGAGATTCCAAATATTTCATTTTCTTAAACAAATGAAAGATTTTTAACCATCTCATTAGACTTTGCTTTTTTGAGCCGAGTTGTACACAAGCATTACTATTTTTCCTTTTATTAATTTTCACAATCATCACTTCATCTTCCAATAGCGCCACAATCAATATTGCACCAAGACACACAAGTTATTATAGTCCAAAAGTATAGCTCTTTCTGAATCAGCTTCAACCTATATCAGTTTTAAAATGCTTGTGCCCCGCGACTTTGTTACTTTTTTAGCATCTCGACTAATCTTCCATTTCAAATGCGTGATGCCTTTGAACAAAAGTTTGAGCAAAAAAGTTTAAAATTACTAACCTATATGTGCACCCCGTGTACAATTTCAGTTCTCCTGAAAGCTAGCGTCACAGCCGTTTACACGAATTTCATCAACTACTCTGAATTAGTTCACTCTAGCCACGTCCACTTCTAATTCCAGTCGTTTCGCGTTCGTAATGTTACAAAATAACAATATGTGTTTATATATGTAATATATGAAATCACACTTACGTCAAGCTATCAGTCCTAAGTAATTATTTTTAGGCTAAGAACCACCCACGTTCGATAGAACTGATAGTCGGTAAAATTCATTTGTAGGCTAGTAGTGACCTAAGCAATGACGTATTTCCGTCTTAACTTCGCCGCTATATTTCTAAATAGCAAATGCAGAAGTAGCTGAGGCAGATGGCTTGCGTACACGGCGATTTTTGCTGTGGTTTTGAAGTCTCTTGTCGCATTCGTCTCTCATGTTGCACTCGTTTCTTTTCGTGAAAGATCTATTTTCTTAACAAGAATCGCATTGTTTTTGATAACGTGAAAAATGTAACTGAAGGAAAGGGTTAAGGAGATATATTTAATTGAGTCTTTTTTCTAACTAAGTTTTTCCCCTGCAATAGCCGTCGTTTTGTAGAAACCTAAAGATCATTCTTTGCGCTTTAAACCATTTTTACCACTGATTGGGGGTTTGTGAGAGCCATCGACCTTGATCAATCATGATATCAATATTGTTCAAGACATAATGAACCATCAACCTTGATCAGTCATCATATCAATATTGTTCAAGACTAACCATCAACCTTGATCAATAATAATACCACTATTGTTTAAGATATGATAAACTATCATTCACTATACCTATACGATGGGCTGTGAGTGCGACGGTGACTCAATCTGGATTAATCGTGACCAATATTCGTCAAGATATGACATGTGAGATAGCATTACCCTATATAACTTTCATATTGCTCACTAAAAAAACCTTATCTACGTTACATGCCTTGACTGCAGCTTTAAATACCGTCCGGCAACACCATCCTCTGCATATTACGGTTCTCTTGCATAATTCGTAAAGGTAGTTACTTAGCCAAGCAAACATTTCAATATGGCCGACGGCTTCAGAAAACGTAGTCTAATTTTGACTATATCTGTGGAAAAAATGCATGCCTGCAAATTGGCCGGGGGCTTGACAGGCCTTGGAGCGCCAAATATTTTCGCTATTGTTAAATTAGGCCAGACTGATGTCGATCTTCTAGCATGAACACTAAACAAGCCACTTTGATAAATCGATTGTAATCTTCAAGCAAGGAAAATTGATATTTACACAAATTTGGCTAACAATTTTACAATGTTGCATGACGCAAGATTTACTATGATTTTACGAAATCATTTGATCTCCAATATTGTGGGTTAATAATTGAGTGCATTTACGACCTGCGATATTCAGGCCATGACAACTGCCACAACGCTTGTCAACACACTTAGGTTATTAAACGGAACCGGGATTAGTGAAGTCGTTTTTAACACGGCACATTCTTTCCATGTTTTGCTTCAGGGGTTATATTGGAATGTAAGATATTGTGATATTGTTTGGAAGCTTATTGCGATCGATTGTAGTTTGAAACATAAACAAATCTCTCAACAATATAGGGTTTTCCAAATTACCTAATCTCCGTAGAATTTAGCCCCTCTTTACTGTTAAACCTTTTTAGGATTTATTATTTTCACGTTTTCTTTATAATTATGTTTGTTGTTGAGCTTGAACTTCAATATATGCTATATTTGTAATCTTACTACGATATGCGAATATTACAGACCAACACGAAAACGAGGCTATTACGTTCATAAAAGGTAAAACAATCCCCTTATATACAAATACTGAGGTCTTAATTCCTCTTTTCGTCCCCCGCGATTGCATCCAGGTTTTTGTAAAACACTCCTTTTTAATCCCAACTTTTCCTTAAGGACATCAATACGTCATTAACATACACTTTCTACAAAAGTGTCACACTCAACTGCAGAAATTAGTGAGTGGTGTATTTTGGTCTTCCATGACTGATGGTTTTATGCTTATTATAACAGCCGGAATTACCCAGAAAAAATATAACTAAACTTTATAATTACCTGCAGGTTACAATTTTTATTCCTTTTATTTCGGTATATTAAATGAAACTGATCAATCATAATGACGAGGCTTTAAAAAAATGCACATCATGTTATGAAACAGGAAGAAACACGAAGACGAACTATTTCGACTTTATTTATACTAGAATCATTGTCAAATTAAATGATTTTATATCAAACGTATTCAAACGTATATTAGTAAATATACAGCTAGTAAACGTATATTGCCGATTATGTCTATAATTGTAGTATGTAAAAATATTACAACTATGATCTTTTGCGACCCCAGTGCATGCATGTTCCACGACATTGATATGTAACATCATCTGAGGTTTATAGTCTGAGTAAAATATATAAATATCCGTTTGGCTATAATGAGGTTTGTATCCCTTTAAGGTGAAGTGATTGCACTGACATTGATGAGAATATATACTGAAATCAGCGACCCTGATGGCGTTATTCACACCTCTATAAAATATATAAAAGCTAGCTAGTTCCTGTTGGACTTTAACGACCTAATTTAAATAAAAAGTAAAGTTTTTTTTACAAGCGAAAATGTGGTTCCTGAGCCACGATTCGCTTTTTTTACTTGAGTACATACTGAATACAAATTAAACTATTAAAGATCAAATTGATAAAGGACATTCTAGAATAACATTGAAGAAAAGAGATTCTTACCGCATCCAAACTGTCGAGAGAATTGTGCAGCTGTCATATAATTAGTTCACGCTGATAGTATTCCATGAGAATTAAACATATATATAAAAACAGCGTGAAAACAATATCATGGTTGCCCTGTCTCCACACGAATAGCAATCTCAATTATCTTTCTGTTTTGTTTACGAATATCACGTTTTTATCAATTATTATATTTATACAAGCAATCGAAACAGAACGTAGTACTATAAAAAATCGTGCAGTCACTGTTGTTACTTCTTTCATATTGTACTATTTCCTCAAATATTCATCTGACATTCTGACCTTTCTTCTTAGTCGATAAGAACTGTACGAAACTTTAATGTCTACTTGGAAGCAAACACGAATACCACCTCCGATATATAGGATTTGAAACTGTGGCTTTGAAATATCGGTGTATATAGCGGAACACGTCGATCGTGGTCTGATCTGAATCAGCATAGAGCATGGTCTAAATTCAGTAGGGCATGTTTCATATCTTAATTTACTATAGACTGTCATTAAACGTAATTCTATACCCTAACCATGCATGTTTGCTTGGTTTCACCTTTGTCAACAACTATCTATGTCACGTTTTGTGTGGGAAGAAAACTTTCAATTTTAACAGATTATTTAACTTCTTGGTTGTTGAAATGGAGTAATCATGATATATATATTGTTGTACAAAACATGAATCTTGATGAAGCATCAGCCATCATATCAACCATGATATCAATATTATTCAAGACATGATCAACGGTCAACCTTGATCAATCATGATATCGATATTGTTCAAGACATGATAAACCACCAAGCTTGATCAATCATGATATCAATATTCTTCAAGACATGGTGAATCACCAACCTTGATCAATCATGATATCAATATTGTTCAAGACATGACGAACCATCAACATTGATCAATCATGATACCAATATTGTTCAAGACATGATAAACCATCAACCTTGATCAATCATGATATCAATATTGTTCAAAACATGGTGAACAATATTGTTCAAGACATGGTGAATCATCAACCTTGATCAATCACGATATCAATATTGTTCGAGACATGATAAACCATCAACCTTGATCAATGACCTTGATCAATCTTGATATTAGTATTGTTCAAGATATGACGTACCAATTTTGAGGACGATGTTGCTCAAAACATGTATATATCGACGAACTGTTAACGTAAGTCAGTCAAGATACCAATCAGTATTGTTGAAGAGACGACACAAGGCGCCATCAGTTTTCATCAATTATGGTATCAACATTGTTCAAAACATGATATTTTTGTCTGTGCACTCTTACAGGGAGTGCTGATTTTGAAACTCAGTCGCAAAACACAGTGTTAAAAAAATATTTTATGTCTTTGTCGCTCTCTAATGATATTAAACTTTACTCGACCAAGCAGATTTGTCAATCCTTTTCTTGTAAAGCTGTCATAAAGTAAGTTTAATCTATTTTATTACGACTCTGCCTTGACAATCCGTATTTCTGTGACAAAAAGTTTTCTTTTAAATTATTCTTTGTCTTACGGCGCCGCGTTACTATGTAGGATTTATATAATTTTGGAGAGTTTGTCGTGTGTTAAAGATGGTTAAACTAGCCCATCATTTCTATAATGATATATAAAAGCTAAGGAATACGTTTTTGTTTATCCCAAAGTGGTTTATATTTTATTCAAAAATATTGTTTTAAATGTCCCTTGTTGTGGTTTTGGTATAATTGGTAGGTTTGATGAGACCATACTTTAGACGTTAGTATACACACACGCGAATCACGTAACACAAAAGAAGCTTATTGGAATCATATTTGAAGTCTCATTATATGCGGCTCTCTTCTACAGCCTTTGCCGTGTAGAGTCCTTGACTGAGACTTAATGAAACACAGCCATGAGGAATTAGATACAAATCCTTTTAGACTGGAGAGAAGTTCAACTGCACTACTCAGAGCTTAAAACTACCAAAATATCCCTCTTCAGTTTTTATTAAACAGGTACATTGACTTAATACAACCCAGACATCAGGATTTATATTCAAATCCTTTTAGCCTTGATAAACTTTTAATTTTCAACCACTACGTCCGTTACCCATGCGTGTTTAGAACCATGGCATTTATAGAATAATGCAAAACAATGGCCACTTCAAATTTTCATTTTCGTCGTCAGGAATGTAGTCGAATATTAGCCGTTAAGAAAACCGTTAAAAGTCTTGAAAAAATAAAAAGCCTTTTCGGACTTCCTTTCATCATTTTAACATGTTCTCTTTCTTCGATTTTTGTGAGACATAATACACATTGCATGGTAAATTACCTTCTTTAGTATTTGTGGATAGCTTCCCCTCCCCGTTTTCTAGGACTTTGCTATAGGTCGTATATTATTATCGTGGAAATGTTAAAATCTTGCCAAGCGTTGTTTAAGAGTTGCGCCTTAAGGCGGATTTCCGCTATAAGAACGATCTTTTTGCCCCACCAGAAGCGTTCAGTTGACCTTAATTTTTGAACGAGCAAATTTTGTACAACAGAAATCTATTTCCGTTCAAAATAATTTGCGATGTGCAAGTCGCACTTTTTTATAGGAGTATCCTAAAACCACCGCGAAGCAAAGAAGCAGGATATGAGGCTCCAATAGAGTCTGTTCAGTTCATGTTTTAACATCAAATAACCGAACTAAATAAAGCAATTGAAGGTTGTTTGGGTTGAGAAGCACGAATGTAGCACAGACATTTCGAGCACTTGCGTTAAAGGTCACTTCTGGAATGCTATTTGATTACTTGTGGTATAAAATACCACATACAAAATTAGGAAACCTAATTTGAGCTACACTTGATACTTGGTCGTATAAGTATTACTTTACTATATTGTTTTCCCGACGTCAAAGATTCTAAGTAGTATATATTTTACATTATACCGATATTACATTATACTATAATGTTACTGTAGTCATATAGTATTACCCCATACTAATTCAACCATTATTTACCCTCCCAACATTGCAGAACTGTTACTGAAGAAACTTGGGATTTTTGTTTTTGTTTTAAAATGTTAGTCATATTTCGCCTACGGTTATAAATCTTTCTCTCTTTATGCATATAGTTTCGTTTTACTGCAATAGCGCCTGAAAGTATAGCTGACGACTCAAACTGCTTGCATTATTCAAGATGTAATTCCTCATCATATAATTAGTATACAAAACAACAACATTTCTAATGTCTCTGTGAGTTTGGACATTCATATATACTTCCATAAAGGACAACATCTTGTAAGCATAACTGACCTTTATTTGCCGTTGAAACTTCTACTGTTCTCGTGAACAAGGCCCAGTTTAGAAGCTGTCTCGTGATCTGTCGAACTTGTATAGCGTGTGCTTTCTGTAATGAACTCTCAATTTGCGATTTCACTCACAGTCCATCTAAATTTATGTAAATAGCAGACAATATGCATGTGGCCGCTGTGCCGGGCTGGCTGTGCGTCAAACCAGCAACTTGAGTGTTGGTCAACCGCGTTCTCGTTTATAACTAGAAGCAATCTTACCAAAGTTTACTGCTGTATGCGATAAGAATTGTTAAACGTGATTAAAAAACCCCGCTAAATCTTCACACTAGTAAGGCCGGTTTAAATTCCCGATAAAAAAAGAGACGGAGTGGTGGATTACAAAGCTGTGATTGATAAAAATCAGAGATAAGCTGCCCCTAAGTAAGTTCGGTGGGTCTGATCGTTTTGACAAACGACACAAGGAAATAAATCAAGTCTCCCACACAAGCAGTATTGCACGTTTTGTCTGTAGGAAGTTCATGGAGGGAAACATGTGGATTTGTCAAGGAAGTGTCATGGCACACAAGTTTGCTTTAAATCGTCTTCAAAATACATTGAATAGAATTGTTATGTTTCCATGTGTAACCACATCAAGAAAACCATCGCCTTTCATAAGCCACTCCCTCTCTATATATAAATATATTTTTTTGTTCCAGTCATCTTAAGAATATCTTGCTCTTTTCTTAGCTTCATCAGCACTAATACAAGTGTAGTAACTACCATACACACAAAAGTGTACCATACACAAAAAACGGTATGGTATGGTATGGTATGGTATGGTATGGTATGGTATGGTATGGTATGGTATGGTATGGTATGGTATGGTATGGTATTGTATGGTATGGTATGGTATGGTATGGTATGGTATGATATGTGGTATGATATATTATGGTATGGTATGCTATGGTATGGTATCGTATCGTATTGTATTGTATTGTATTGTATTGTATTGTATTGTATTGTATTGTATTGTATTGTATCGTATTGTATCGTATGGTATCGTATGGTATCGTATGGTATCGTATGGTATGCTATGCTATGGTATGGTATCGTATTGTATCGTATGGTATCGTATCGTATTGTATTGTATCGTATTGTATCGTATTGTATCGTTTGGTATCGTATGGTATCGTATGGTATCGTATGGTATCGTATCGTATTGTATTGTATTGTATTGTATGGTATCGTATTGTATCGTATTGTATCGTATGGTATGGTATCGTACGGTATGGTATCGTATCGTATCGTATCGTATGGTATGGTATGGCTAAAATGGAGAAGAACTGTGAGAAGTGAAACCATGTGGTTACTGTTCCGTGATAGTTGGGTTACAATCCTTTCTCATCGATCGCGGATGACTGTGCGATGGATTGTCTCAGTTTTCATTCTTAACCCTAGTAAGTGGCTACCTAAATTGGTCATATTGTGTGATAAGCTTGTCAGAATTAACAAAGGTGATCACCATTTCCTCTTTGTTGTTTGTAAAGTTGGTTATTACAATTCTATTGTTGTCCATTCAGTGATGCAACAAACCTGGAAACTTGTTTATTTAGCTAATGAAATGGCCAGAAATATAAGTTATCTTGTTAACAATTCTTTCAAACACTATATATCTTTGTAGCCTATTGGAGGCGTTGCCTTGTAGTTTCACAATTTGTCTTGGTTGGATCTTAACGCTAACCACAACAAGTACTCTTCTATTCCATGTACGAAGGAGTGAGAATTCCAATATTATTTTTTCATAATGAAACATTACTTGTCAAAGCACTTGGTTATAATTGATAGAGTTTTGGAACGTCGGACTAAAAGCTTTTCAAGGAATTGTGGTTAATACTGTATAAGCCAGGGGACATTTGTCAACATTACAAGTGGAAACTTTCTAGCGAAATTAAAGCAAGCACGCATGTATTTGTGTAGGTCAAGAAAATGTCCTTTTTTGAAACGTGTTGTCCATATTTGACCTGAGGACCTCTTGAAACGCAACTCGTGTCGGTCAGACAATCAATTCATAAAACATGTTTGCAATCTAGATATAGCTTGGCGAATTCCGTTTTGAATATTACGGATTTGTTCAGTATTGTTTGTCTACACTACTATAGTGCAGTATTAACTGTGTTTCCCCCGCAAAATGTCATTGATATGTCAACGTTGCCACACAATACTGTTTGAATCGAGATTAACTCAAACTTGTACGTCAAACATTTCAATGTGTTGTAATAGCTGGTCTTTTGTTAAATCCAAAGATGGCCTGTTTCATCACATATGCTCCTTTATTTGATTGAATTTTTAATTTTGATTTCGGAATGGTAAACTTAACTAAGGTTTACACGATCTGATGTTATTACATGTGGTTGAGTTGTATATAGTGAAAGATAACTGCTTGTGTCCCAACGTACCCGCATTTGTCAGTCAAATCGCAGCAGAATTCTCAAACATATGTCAGAACAACATATCGGTCATCCGATAAAATTGGATCTTGCGAAGCCTGAGAATCTTAAAAAAACATGCTTGAACTGGGCAGTGATTAGTTGGATATGAGTATAAAAATGTGAATTAATTGTGAAATATTGACACACTACAATATTTATATAAATGCACACAAAATTTAAAATTTTACTCCTAACTCAAATAATACCTGTAAATTTGAATAATTTTGTGACACGATCGCAAGCAGCAGGCCAACATCTTACATTATTCAGTGTTATGTAGATTTTGATTTCAACTTTATCTCCTCCATTCGAAAACCATCATTTTTATAAATATGTATATTTGTGTGTGTGGACTTGCATTATCATTGAAATGAATTTTGGAAATAGCATGGAATGTTCTTTGACGTGTGTTGAACAGTAAAGAGACAATCCTATGCAAGTAAATACATACATGTAAGAATTGTTTACATATGACTTGTTCAAAAATATGTCCATTGTGCATTAAAGATGAGAATTATACGCGTGGGACTAAACAACTCCAAATATCACTATCTGATGGACAATCTTATGTACACGATATTTAGCACAACCTATTTTATCTTTCTCACCATAAAAGGTAGAAGAAAATATTACGATTATTGGCAAAGATGAAGTGAAAGTTATAGATATGTTTGGAACAGTAGCTACTTTATTGGTATTTTCATCAGTCGAGTACATACACTGCAACGGAATTATTAAAATTTAAAGTTAGGAAAATAGATTCACTAAAATAAATGAATTGGGATAAACGTTCTGGGTTGTCAAATATTCAATATTTTATAACCAAATGATTGGTGTCCAGTGAACACCCTGAGAACGTAAATGTAAAAAACAGAAAATTTCAACATCATTAAAAAACATTTATATTGGTTTGATATTAACATATTTGAAGAACATTTAGTTATATTGGCAGTTTTATAGAAAACAAAATCTTGGTATATTTGATACAAACATATTTGAAAAACATTTATATTGGTAGTTTGATATAACAAAAAATCTTGGTATTTCTGTCGTTATACGTGTACACTAACAGTTATTTTTAAAGTCAGGAAGGACTACTTTCATTGGTAGACAATATTTAGAAAAAAGCGATTTTATTTTTAAGGATCATTTATAGATCTTTCATAAATATTATCATTCGTTTATATATAAACTATCGCAATTACTTTTCTAATATGTGGTAATTTTCTAGATATCGTGGAATTGTTATTTTTCCAAAAGCTAAGATTTAAAAGTTCCTTTTTCATTTATCCATTGAGGTTCCAATAACATGTGACCTCTGACACCAACATAATAATTATATAGCTGACTTGAAAACGCTTTTTAACGGACGTCAATCACATCATAGCAATTCTAACTCCACCCCCCCCCATCCGCCACGCTTTCTTCATAAAAAATAATAAGGGGAACAAGGGGAAAACTGAATTAGTTGGTCTTTATTTTCTAATCATTTGGTTGACATTTGAGACAGGTTATTGAAAGTAGGGCACACGAACTTAATTGCGAAGACATCGTTAAATATTTTGAACCAATGCTAATGGCAGGGAGGCGCATTGAACTCTATAGGTAAACTGGAACGCTAACTGCATATAAACATGCCATAAGCTGCTTGAAGCCAAAATAGTTTT
>JAOTOK010086845.1:0-11110 GCA_025770025.1 Virgularia gustaviana | reverse complement strand
CGCCATTATTCACCATATGCATAATAAACCCGCAAACCAACAAGGAAGTACATTCGTACAATATAGACGCGTGCGCAAGCGCAATGGCATATTTAAGCTCCCACAAGGATTTCCATGTCATGCATACTTTAAAAGTAAAATGGAGACCGACCGACCGACAGACCGACCGACCGACGGACAGACCGACGGAGGGACAACGGTTATTATAGAGACGCGTAGCACGCGTCTAAAAATGTACATGAAAACGAGGCTGGTAAGCCAAACGCCTCTCATTTTCCCCGCGTTTGTCCTACCAGCCTCGTTTTCATTCTAAGTTTTTGGTTTGCGGACTCATTATGCATAGGTATATAGGGCTGTACGGAATAGGCATCATGTGATCATACATAGGTTTTGTGGCTTTATGTGGGGCGCGGCCGTGTTTCAAAACTCTCAAAACATGTGCCAAAATCTCCCTCCAGACGGCCCGTGAATCAGGTGGTTGCCTGCAGATGAGGTAGTGCCAAAACGGAGGTTAATCCGGGCAGCCAAACCCTGATTGCATTATAATAGCGTCTTGATTATGTCACCGGTTAAACCGAAAGATCGGTTACTTAATTTTCCTCTTTCTACCACATTTCTTTAATATGGCATTTAATACTAATGTGACACCAATCACATGATCAAAAATACTTTTGTTTCTTTTCAAGAACACAAAAAGCAGAGAAGGTTCTTTTGTGCACATGCGCAGATGGGACTGCACCTGGATCTTTAAGGAAAATGTTTGGAATCATCAATAAGAATTCCCGTATTTATAAATGTCTTAGTTTTGCCAATTGTCAATTGTTTATGAGTTTTTAACAGTTTCTGAGTTGATATAATTCGTTATAGCTTGACTGTGTTCAATCCGACGTGCTCAATTCCTCTATTAAGAACGCCAAATCATGATTTATTCTATAAATTTAACGCAGTGATAACAGTATTACGCCATTGTGTACTTTTTCTAGCATATCTAGCTGTTCTTGAAAACTATCAGCTGGGTTTAAGTAACTTTTAGCAAGCTATTTCTTTGCATTTCACCCAATAACCTCTTTTCAGGCTGGTATTTAGCTGGGTTTTTAGAGAGATTGATACGCCATACTATATAATTATCAGTGGTGTAAACACGTGGTTGTAAACAACTGGCTTATGTTTTTTGTTTCTGTTGCATCAGCAGTTTTTCATACACAATGCTATCAGTTTTGATATTTGCCACATTGTAATACAGGTGGCTCATATTTTCATGACTAAACATGCGACCATATTACTGTGGTAGATTTTTACCGCCACGCTGATAAGAGAATTCCTTTCCGGTGTTTTTTAGTTTTGTTGTCTCAGTTTCCATTGGAAACATAGTACGGATATATAAGAATGCGTGGTATACGAACATTTATATACCAAAGACGATATTTGCACGCTATGTTTATCGTCCGGTCAACAGCAAAACCACTTGTGTTCATAATACTTAAAATTCTGCAAGAACAGATGATTTTTGAGATCAACCCACACAAATATGACTATTAATTTACAAACACAATCTCGTGCTCAACGCCCTCAAATAATTATAACTTTGAGCCACTACTCACTAAAGTTGTATTGCTAGTACCAGTAATTCAAAAACGAAATACAAACTAAGGAATACACGAAAGTTATTATGACTTTGTTTTAGACTTAATCCAGAAGTAAGTAAAATAGACATCATAAACGATGATCGCGTGATTGCCCGTGAAATAGCATAATTTTATAAATACCAATCATGATATTTTTTAAACAAAATTAACAATGTGAATAGCGTTCAAGGTCATGATGACGTCACCATACATTTCTGCCTACATAAACATTGTTTGTTGGTGGACCAATATCGATATATTCGTTACGGGGGTTCAACTATGCATAACTTAATATTTTACAATACATTATACAGTATATAAGCCACGGTTTTTAGTATTTTACGTTTGTTGTTGCTTTATGCATCTTTTATTTAACTCTCGTATTACGTAGAACCCAATTTCCATGTTTATTATTTAGCTTAATTCAACCCGCCATGTAGGGCGGGAAAGGAGAGGGCAGCCGCGACAGGGGGCGGTGATGTGTCATTGTTTTGCTGACTATAGCTATAAACTTTGCGAGTTGGTTGAGCGGTCCCACGTAAGAGTAGCTTGGTTTGTCTAGTGAGTAGGATGCCTCAGTTATATCATGGCATCACATGCAATTGATCAAACAGCAGGCTAGCATATACCTGTAGGTGAGTACAGTACAGCTGCATCTTTTACAGTAAAGCAAAGGTGTGGAAGAAAGACAACACACGAGGGCGGTTTATTGCATTTTGCTCTTAGAAAATTTACAAAGTAGTATGGCTGCAGTCCTATAATCCACCACATCCTTGCCATTCAGTAATAATTCTTTTATTGAAAGAATTTAGAATAACTAGTTAGTAACAACAGTTTTTGGGTTTTGGGTTAAATTGTTCACGTTCCTTTCAGGATATAACCAACTGCTGGCTTAATGTTTTTTTTATTTGTGTAAAAATTACATTTTTTTAAATTTTTCTATGCAAAGCTCAAACAGTTAACAAGTATAATCAATATCGTGAATTACTTAAAATGCACATTAGACTAGGTTGCCACACCAGGCGTTGTTTGACAAATTACCTGAATTATGTGGTATTTCATTCTGGAACATCAACAAGTACGACGTATCATTTAGAAAGATGTTATATCAAGACAGAGACGTGTAGAAATTTCAGTCTCATACATGCAATACCACTTGTTCTATAACATCTATTATATCCTAATTTTATTTTAATATAAACGTGATAAAAACAAGCAGTGCAGGTGGCTAATGAGTTTTTAATTAGGGTTACCAACAACTCTTTATTCTGGAACATTCTCTTGCTCGAAGCTATCCAGTTTTACGCCATTTTAAGGATATTTAGAACTTTTATATTACGCAAACTGGACGCAATGTCTGGGAAAAGAAAAAAAGAGACAGAGTTTAGGCGATCTATGATTACAACCCCGGCCAGTTTAGAGGGAGAAGATATATATTCCTGAAACAGACAGCGGATATACAGTTGCTTCATATGTAAATTGCTCCACAACATTCGAGAGAAAGGTTTCTCCGTGCCATCTCTTTTTTTGTTGCCGTTAAGAAGGTATTTTATAGCACACTTTAAATAGATTAAAAATAGTTTGTTTTAAGTTGTTTGGGTAAAAATATGTAGTATGTTTATGTATACATGTACATATATATTTTATGAATTATAAAAGTTAAGTATTTTGATAATTGCTGGGTGCGGTCTAATGCATGGTGATTGCCGTGAGTTGCTATTTTTACTGTTAATTGCTAAAAGCATTGAGCAAAAGTCTATTTATTATACATGAGTCTATGATCGTGCATAAAATTAGTGAATATCCTTAAATTAGCGGCTGATTAAGTCCTTGATCAGAAACGGTTGTGGATTAAAAGACAGCGTGCCATTTGTTAAACTAATTGAAGGAGCCTTTCGCTCGGATAGAAGTTGGATGCCTACTCACGTACATTTGCTTCCGTCAAAGTAGATTACAAGAGGAAAATAGACAAGAAAATGTTATCAACATACCTTGAAAAAAGTTCGTGACATGTGAATCTCGTTCATTTTTCCTTCCTTTGAATATAACCACAAGAGTTATTCGTTTTTCGACATTTGTTAAAAAATATGTCATGTTTCCTTTTATATCAAAGAAATACACGACCTTTTCTTGACCTAAGTCTTCCTCACGATCTTGAATTAAGGAAACCACGCCTGGCCAAAGTCTTGTTGGACATTTCTGAAAAAGTACAACTTTTGGTTACGATCAAACAACGTTTTTTTCTTATTTGATACCATTTTATTTTTTTTACAAAAGCCAACAGTTTTTTGAATTCATGATTGAGAACAGCAAGCGGCAAAACAATTCCTTAATCCAGGAGTAAAAATTTAAACCATAAGAGTATAGGTAGCTAATGGTACTGTTTCTGGCATTGAGAAAATCTGCCAAAATACTGTAGATATTATATATAACAGGTTTCAATCACGTTTCTTCACATGAATGAAAGAGAACGTTTTCTTAAAATGGTGTAATTGATCATTTACCATTAAACCCCTCGTAAATTACGTCACATAAACACCTCGCTTCTATTAATTTGTTATGTAAAGTACTCACACAAGGATAAGAGAAGATAGCGGGATATGTATGAAGTCCGGTTGGTGGATCAACTTTGACGCAAGGTAGATGGTAACCAGGACCTTTATAAGAGTCCCTCATACCACGCGTATCCAATGTTAGACAGACATAGGTGTCGTCAGCACGACGAATAAATGATGTCATCCTGAGATTAAGAAAAGTCAAACAAGAAAAATGAACATTGGATTGTAACAAGTTTTAATTTGTTTAAAAAAAATCGAAGTAATAAGCAATAAAATCGGATAATCACAATTTTAGGAATTGAACTTAAGATGGCGAGATACAGTTAGCACAATAAGCATGATTAAAGTTTACCTGGTCGTCATATTGAATAGCAACTGTTGTTTTCAAAGCAACAATTCAATAGTTTCGTATTCTCAGCACTACTAACAATAACTTGAAAGCAATTCCAGCAGAATAATTCTGCATTTCTAACCAAATTTCCTCAAACTATATCGAGCCACCTTAAACGTCTGTGTCATACTCTTTAAAATAATGTGGTTGAACGAAGGTAAACAAAAATTATCATGGACAAACATACTTATTTACAAAATCGACGCTTGCTTTGGCAGTTAAAGTTTTCATTTCTGATGGAGAAGACTGTTCACTCAATATAGAATGAAAATACAGCGAAAACTGTGAAAGAAAAGTGAAAATTACGAATTATGGATACCTCAACAATATAGCAGATCAATAAAGAAATTGGTAACTCGAAGTAAATCAGATGAAAAAACGTGGGAAACATTATAATGAAACCTTGGAAAGAAGGCAGGCATGGAACCTAGCCAACCACTGGAAAAGGAGGGGGACTTCTATTTGCTTCTTGGGTCCACCTCCAAACATTTTCAGTTCGAAACCTTTCTTTACCGTCAATGAACCTGTGAATGACTACAAAAAACATGAAGAAGTCTTAACAAAAGATAATTTAAAACTACAATTTGTTAAAAAGAACGCAAGTTCCTTTGTCTACGTGCAGTGCTTGAATACTTTCGGTTCTTTCCTAAAGACCTAAACTTACATCTTTAACAGACGAGGCTGGTAAAACTTTATTCCATGATAACAACTTTGCTTTACTTTCATGAAGATGCAATAATGAAGGCATAAACTTCCATTCTGCAAGATCACATTGTGCTTGAAAAAGATGATGCAGCAAATCCATCTCGATGCTAAACAAATATTTTTGTAGATAAATATGACAACACTCTCCGCAATACTGTAGCTGTGCATGTAAGTACAACAAACATCAATGAAACATCGATACCCTGACTGGGTAGGACAAGTGAACTAGATTTTACACGGTAGCTTGAAAAGACAGAGAAGTAATTCATGATAATATCTATGAACGTGTTACTCAAGTCGCTTCAGTACCTGAATGATGATTTGATAGGATCCAGATATGGATGATGAAAATGTTTTTCATACCTGCATGAAAACAAGAATAATGTAGTTTGAAAATTGCGCAGCAAATAGTGATGCAGTGTTTTTTAAGAATAATTCATGTTTAATTTAGATTAATTGGTGTCCCCAGCAGATACTTAGTGACATTAACGACCAATAAAACTCGTAAACTCAACTATGGTCTTTTGCTATAACTTCCCTCGTATTTATTAAAGTAATGTTTATGAGAAATGACTGTGGAAAAACAACCCAAGGAGCAATGAATGTGAACAGTAATCAATGTACGTAGCAGGTGTTAATCAAGCTCATGTTTAATATCTCAGATGTCCACCAACAAAGGGCAGTCGCTTGTTCGGCCTGTTTACTACACTAGAGACAAAGTTTCCGGATTCACCAAACTTTCCACATTAGTTATCGGAATTACTCGTTTACATCACAGTCGGAATTTACATCACACTAGGTTGTGATTCACTGAAGTTGTCGTTTACAAGTCTGGTTATCGCAGATTCAGATGTCTTAGATACAAAATTCTTTCTCACTTTTTTTTATTCAAAGTCTCGCGATACATATCAGAACAAAGAAGATTATGAGATTAATTACATTATTATTTCTGACTATCAGATTCGGGGGTCTGTGGATGTGGAAAAGGTAACATGACCGGTCCAGTTGTCAAAAAACCCAGTTTCGTGACGACGTCAGAAACTTCCGCCATAATGTAAACAGGGGATTTAATGCCTACCTATTTTTAAATCACGTCAAATATTTTGCTTATGCGGTACTGCACGATCTACAAACGTGAAGATTTTACAAATATTTCTAGCAATTTTCTTACGCAGCTTTGAGTGTTTCCACATTCTTGACCAAATCACTATAATTTATGGTGAGGTTATTAACAGGAACATGAACACCAACGCACATCACAAAGAAATTTTCATAGCTTGCATCAAAATTAAGGTTTAAATGCAGTATAGTAAAGCTTACAAAGAAAATTTTAAGGTAATTTACTAAAGCAAGAAGCTCACTCAGATAAAGTCTTTGTTAAAATATTTCAAGATACGTTTTCCAGCAACGACGAGGTGATCTTTGTTGAAGAGTAAAAAAACCTGTTACTTTTTAACATACAATACAGGGTGTTTTATTACCATAGAAAAGTTGACTGAAAATGTTGAAATCGTTCCTAAAATCAGTCGCCAGGGGTAGTCAACTGTCAAAAGTGTGAAAAATACCTAATATTTCAAGCAAAAGCGCCCCATCAGAGCAACTCTGCCACATGAGGTGTGGCCACACATGCCTGAAAATAATGACCAGGGGTGCCGTCAATCGCATGCGTTAAAGTCTTCCTTATACTTCAATAAAGCTGATGGCAATTATAGTTTTCATATTAATACTGCTAGTTGTGTTTCTATGGGTTTCCGAAATCGATACATGCGCGTATAAACTTGAAAACGTCGCGATGGTTTTGTTGTAATTTTGTTTGGGATCGCGACGTTGGTGACAAATCTAGTATGTTTCCCCAAGTTTTGTTTCTGCAACACAGAAAGTGTAAATAGTCCAGTAGCTAGGTCGGATTATATCTGTATTTCTTTCGTAAATGTATGCATTTAGTCTGACAATGCTATACAGAAATGGAACAAAACAAATCTTAAAAAAATTCTCGTAAGAATGAACTTTAACTGAACGATAACTTTCGAAATTTGTCAGTTAGAGGTTGTTGGCACTTTTCAATTCATATCAGCTGGAGCTTCTTTAATTATTCTATGTTAAAATCTGAGTGAGCCAATGTTCCAATTTTATATTCACTTCCACAATGATTAGAGTGGGTATAAATTATAGCAGGAAAATGTTACTACCCTCCCCTCCCCCCATGCTTTTATCAACTTTGTCCCCCAACCTTGACAATTTTAGTACCTAGGTGACATATATAGTTTAAAATCACAACTATGATACAATTAATGTTCCTGTCAGAAACAAGCTAGTGATGAATTAACATTATGTCAGATGATAAGTTACTGTACTTAACATGAAGTCAAAAGGATACAATTTCATACATTCTTGTCGTGCTTGAACAAACTGATACAGGTGACGGCACAACTCAGTCACTAAGCCACGATTAATGTTTTCTGGTAATGCTGCTTGTATAGTTTTACTATCAGAGCAAACTTCGCACAACTTTTCTAATTCCTTCTCAAGGGTATTGTAATATAACTGTAAGGACTAAAAAACAAGATGTGAAGATGTATTGTTTTCTGTAGTACCCTGTGTTGCACCATGGTATTATATGGTATTAGATTAGTGTTAAACATGCGTTGTGTAACTGGCCGTACATCTCTCCTAAATCTTTTCTTATTTACAAATGACAATGATAAGTAAGTTTTTTCAGCTACAGCTAAGTGAACCAGGCTATCAAGAAGATTGAACCATGGAGAATGGACAGATAGGGAACCCTTCTTTGAATTACTTTGCTTTTCCTGAACAAAAAAACATACATATGACTGTATAATGACTGTATAGCAAAACAAACAATCTAGCATTACAATCTATGTTGATAGTATTTTAGCAATGGACCTACAGCAAGTTCTTTAGCTTTATCAAATCCAAATTGACTCAAAACTAGGAAGTATGTCCCTAAAAAAGCTTCCTCACTGCTAATAGGAACTTGTGGCGAAGCAGGTCTTGATGATGCATCACATTCTATGAGACAAATTACAAAATGCAAAATTAATTTAACTTATAAAACACATTAACCACATAGGGTTAAAACCTGAAATATAACATGGAATAGTGATGTTTTGAAATTAAGACCATATGATGCAAAAATATGCAAAAGTTCAAAAGTTTGAAAATCTCAAGTTGGTTTTTAACTTAGTCTTTGGAGAGCACTATTGCAGTACTTTTATAAATTGCTCATTTGCCTGCATATCTGATAGCACTCTTGCGAGTATGTGGAAATGCACAAGTACGACCATGCTTGTCTCATTGAAAGCTCTATCACTGCTTTCATGCTTGGGTCTCACCTCCCCACTGGTACACCCGTAAACCCCTCCTTGCCAACTTTACAAAGCCTATGCTATCTCCCCATGCTACCATGCCTGCACCCCCATTCCTCATTGCCATGTCTGTAACCCACCTTCTAGTTGGCATGCCTTTGCCCCCCTCTGGTTGGCATGCCTGTGCCCCCCCCCTGGTTGACATGCCTGTGCCCCCCCTTGTTGTGGCATTTCTGCATGTGCACTCCTAATACTTGTGGGCAGTTTTCGATTGTCATATTGTTAAAGCACTGTAAGGTTTATAATTATTACTGACAATAGTTCCTACTTCATATAATAATTGATATTGTTTGTATTCTGTTGAAATACTATTATTACTATACTTTCTGGACTTGATAGCTTCCTGGTGGCCATATCTTTACTTCATTCCAAACAGCTACTTGTGAATATATATACATTGTTTATCATTTTGACAGTTGACTTCTCCAATACAAAGTCCATCATTATAGCTTTTGGAAAACTACATGGCTATAATACTTCAAGGATAAATTCAAATCTGTTAGCATTGGTTGATTACCCGCCATAGCCCGCCATCTTGGTATATTCGTATACAGAAAAATTACACCAAGTATTAAGGAAGAAGGTGCGGCCGGTAGCAACTGCTGACAGAATGATCGATAAATTTTTATTTTGTTGAGAAGATTTCAAGATTTTCTTTAGAAAAAGAATAAAATATTGATCTTTTAACAAGAATTACGGGAAAAGACCCGAGTATTGAAAATATTGTTTATATCAGGTGTGTTTTTAAATTGCTGTAAAAATAATATTGGTAAGAATGATTAATTGACAACAATTATTATCATCATTATTATTATCATTATTTATTATCATAATGATAATCACTATCATTCATTATTATCATTATTATGATCCATTTTTATTTTCATTATCATGAATTTACTTGTAAATGTATATATTAATTGATGAAATTAATACTCAATGACAATCAATATCAGTCAGTTGGAATTGCTTTTTATTATTCATGTTTGATTTATTGATTGATTTTGAAATGTTGTGAATTTTTATTCAAAATGTTTTGTTATTACAGTATATATGATTTAATATAGTATTTAATATAGTGAGACAGATACAGAGTGTCTCAAAAAACACAAGCACCGAAATATGCAACAATTTTAATATTGTTCTAAAGCGCGCAATAATACTTCAACACCTCTGGGCCAAATGCTTCTATCATGTTCTCATGGATTTAAATGAAGGGTTAGGAGTCATTTTAAATTCTTAGAGGTTCTTATCTGTTATGCTTTAGAGCTATATTAATGTTCTTGCTTGTTTAAGTGGTTCTATTTTTTGAGACACCCTGTATTGTAGTGACCTCTAGGTAATTAATAGACAACTCCCCTTGCTCAGATTTTAAGTTAAAAAACATTGTTCCCATCTGGACATGCAAATGTTTTTATATACACCCTTCAGATTTAACTTCACCCTTTAGATTTGGATTTTCCTGTTTTCTTTGCCTATCCTCCATTGTTATTTATTTTGCATGTAGGTTTACCTTTACATAATTTACCATCCCTCTGGATTTTTCAATTTTTCCCATTCCTGTCTCCCTGGGCCATCTGGGTTTTCAGCAATATTAATTCACATCCAGGGGTATCCAATTACCTCGATACGTGGTGGCTACTTATTAAATGGTATGACCCAATAATAACCAGTAGCTCTACTTAAGTTTGTAAATTAATTCATGGTCAATTCATGTGTTTGAAGTTATAGGTTAAAAACATTTTATATTTTTTAGCACTAATTTAAAGTTATTTTTACTAGAATGGAATCAACAAGTAATCTTCAACCAGGTATGTTCGGTTGTGCAACAGCAATTATTTTAATTTATTTAATTGTCCATGATTAGGATTTTATGTAAATATATATTGTTTTGGTGACAATGGGTTAAATTTTTCTGTTTCTGATTTATAATAGGCATGCAAATTGCCACAAGCCCTTTTTGTGCACGTGCCAATGAAGTAAGGGGAGAGAAAATGCAGTGGAAATCCTATTTCAAGTTAGTTCATTTTGTTTGATTTATCTGTGGTTAAGCTATACTGTAGCACAATTGTTGGTTTAATTTTGGCTAGGAAATTTATTCTCAGTCAGTAGATTTACTGATAGACTTAACTAATATTTGTAGAAGCCAAATGATCTCAGAGAAAGATTACAATATCATTTCTTCATTTGATGTTTTGGCTCAAGAAAAAAGTTATGACATGATGAAGTCCCAACCTGATGAGGTAAACTATACAGTTGCAGACTAACAGTATATCTTGTAGCCTGAAAACAAGTTTTCTATCTCATATGCATTATCATCCCAGAGTGAAGGCAAATTGTAAGTGATAATAAATCTGAAATGGTTTATATATAGTATAATATATATATGTTAATAATATATATTATATATATATGTATATATATATATATGACTTAAAGATGCGG